>JAWPHD010018072.1:0-41577 GCA_037043455.1 Cyrtodaria siliqua | reverse complement strand
TCAGTAGACAGACGGAGATACCGTGCACGCATCCAATGTGCCTCAATAGAAAGGCAGCGATACCTCGCACGCATCCAATGTGCCTCAATAGAAAGGCGGCACTACTGTGCACGCGTCCAATATGTATCAATAGAAAGGCGGCGATACTGTGCACGCATCCAATGTGTCTCAATAGAAAGGCGGCACTACTGTGCACGCATCCAATGTGTCTCAATAGAAAGGCGGCGATACCGCGCACGCATCAAATGTGCCTCAATAGAAAGGCGGCGCTACTGTGCACGCATCCAATGTGCCTCAATAGAAAGGCGGCGATACCGCGCACGCATCCAATGTGCCTCAGTAGTAAGGCGCTGATTCCCCGCACGCATCAAATGTGCCTCAATAGAAAGGCGGCGCTACTGTGCACGCATCCAATGTGTCTTAACAGTAATGGCTATAGGTATGAAACCAATAATCATTTTCCCCATAGACACCAATGTTAAAATATCACATATTAATGATTTGCTGCAACTCAAGCATGGATAATGCAACAGTGTAAACTTCAATGAAAATAACCAGAAAAGATGGGGTCATAAGACATGTAAGGAAGTTCTTGTTTGTGTACCAAACAGGTCAATGATACAGCTGTTTCCATTGACAGTTGCTCACAAAGTCTAAGCATAAAGCCGAAATTTCGAAAATGTTCATCAATGATCCAGTAATACCTATTAATACACTGCTTATACATGCAACCACAAAATCGAATAGAACTGGGCAGTTTTCCCCTACTTCTATCAAAAAATGAGGGATTACTTTTTTTTATATAGATTTTACATTCGACTACACTTCGGAGGTTTGCATGTATTTGGTGGTGGTAAACCTACTAGTATACCACTGTCTTAAAATGAATTGACGGTAGTTGTCTCTCTTGCACGTTTTGTTATCATTATTAATCTCATAAGGCACGTTATTGTTGATACTATAGAAATAATTGCATAAGTTTTAATTTGAGACCATTACATTTGCTGGCTGTTGCTTTAATAAATGACAATTTCTATACAGTTACCAATGAAAGTGCATGCGTCAATTTCGAGTATTTTCTATCTCTGGTTTATTACGTCTCTGATTCAAATTATAGTTATAGTGTCCGGAGCACTTCTAACGGGACTGGAATGAAACTTCACACAATCACAGAGGGCAGTACAAAAGAGCAGAGTGCAAGCATCTTTGTTCAAATAAGACGTATAACCCACTGTGATGTTATACTTATGATTAATGTCCGGAGCATAACTTGAAAACTACTATTGGGACTGGAATGAAACTAAGGACAATGATAGAAGGTAATAATAGAAATCGCATAGTACAAGAACCGTAACGCTATATGTATTCAAATAAGACTTGTCCTTTGTCATTTTATACTTATAATTATTGTCTACAGTAGTCTTTGAGTATCTTTTTCGTGCATGCCTGTCCAAGAGCGATTATGTACAACAATACCATACTTTTCCAATTGTTTATGTATATATTCACTATTTTTCGGTATTATGAACCTACTTAACTGTTTAGATAGTGAAGACAGTCTATAAAATAGTACAGACATGCTTGAAATGGTGCAAAGGCGCGCAGCTAGATTTGTCACTAATAGGCATGGAAATCGCTCGAGTGTCACAGATATGTTGAACAACTGGAGTGGAGATCACTTGACGATCGTAGAAGAGACGTTAGACTTTATATGTTATACAAAATTGAAAATAATCTGGTCGCTATTAATGAAACGGAAAGACTAACTAAATAAAAAAAATAAAAACTTTACTAGGAAAGGACATTAGAAAATGTTGCACAATCCATCATGCCGGTGTGAGTATAGGAAAGAGTCCTTTTACCCCAGAACTATACGAGACTGGAACCGTCTAACGCCTGAAATAGTGTCAGTAGAGTCCTTGAGACATTCAAGTCCAAAGTGGCTACAATCTTTCTCTAATTCGTAAATACTCTTGTTTTTAGCTGTCACTGTATATACTTTTTCACTCTTTAAAATTTTCTTGCGCAAATCCCTACATGGCAGTATAATCAACTTGTTGATGGTGGCCAGTATGTGATAGAATTAGAAGTAGAAGACATGTGTTAATTGACGCACTAAAATGAAGTATAGTTTCAGTATTTGATAGACCACGGAGAGATCTATTGGTTTAGCCACTAAATAGCTTTTTCATAATTGGACTCATTTAAATCAAGGATTTGTACAATAAGAAGGATTAGAAAATATGATGAAATCTCGTAGACTCTCGCGTAGAAAGTACGAGATTTCAGCGTCTATCGATAAGGCGGGTCTTTCCGATAAGACGGGTCCGATCGATAACGATAACGCGGCGAGCTTACCTGTACGTTTCGACACAAAACCAGTTCGGTGCTACTGCTGTGTTTATTTCATATGTTACGTGAGAAATATACAGCTTCTTTTTAACTGGCGGCTTGTTAAATCCTTGATTACATAGTCAATAGAAACCCTAATTGCATAAAGCACTCGGGAATTATGGCTCAGGGTTGTGTCACGAACACGGAGACTAGTTCGAAAAGGGTGTTTATAAAATGTATAAATACACGTTGATACTCCGATTACCGCGAAAATGATGACGAATCCTATGCTCTAAATAAGTAATTATTCCTTGCTGTAATAATAAAATATTTTAAATACCAATAATTATCGGACATTTTGTTTTATAATTCTTAAAGTGTTTGGGTTACAAGGCGTAAATCAATAATATTAATTGTATTATTTTCGCTAGGAAAACTAACATTGTGTGACGCGGTGTCGGTTGATTTTGTTTTCTTCTTTTGTAACGATTTTAACTGTATTGCAATTAGACCAATTAAATTTAAAAAAGCATCTTGTTTGTGCAAATGTATGGTAATTAATTAGCGAAATTATCCTTTATTTTCTTCGAGTTTAAAGCGCGGCGTCGGCCGATCCTTTTGATATGTCCCGCGACTTGTTAAAAGACCATGAAGAATGAATGCATAATTATAGTTTGCTACTTAAACTGTTATTTTAATCAATGCTTTAACGCGGCGATCTTACCTGTACGTTTCGACACAAAACCAGTTCGGTGCTACTGCTGTGTTTATCTCATATATTACGTGAGAAATATATAGCTTCTTTTTAACTGGCGGCTTGTTAATTACATAGTCAATAGAAAAATCCCTAATTGCATAAAGCAATCGGGAATTATGGCTCAGGGTTGTGTCACGAACACGGAGACTAGTTCGAAAATGGTGTTAATAAAATGTATAAACACACGGTGATACTCTGATTACCGCGAAAATGATGACGATCCTATGCTCTAAATATGTAATTGTAGCATGGTCACAGACAATTCTCTTTGTTCAGACACAGGTGTAAATCGTTTAATTGAAAATAAGACCTGTCAGAATAACTGTGAGAATAACAGTTAGAATAACTGAAATAGAGCTGAAATGGACATGCTACAAAACAAACCAAGTATGGTTTCATCTCGTTGGTTAATTTAAACACCTCGATGGGCTACGCCCATCTCAATGTTTAAATGAACCAACTCAATGAAACCATACTCTATCTATTACTTATTCCTTGCTGTAATAATACAATACTTTAAATACCAATAATTATCGGACATTTTGTTTTATAATTCTTAAAGTGTTTGGATTACCAGGCGTAAATCATTAATATTAATTGTATTGTTTTCGCTAGGAAAACTAACATTGTGTGACGCGGTGTCGGTTGATATTTGTTTTCTTCTTTTGTAACGATTTTAACCGTATTGCAATTAGACCAATTGAATAAAAAAAATGCTTCTTTTTTGTGCAAATGTATGGTAATTAATTAGCGAAATTATGCTTTATTTTCTTCGAGTTTAAAGCGCGGCGTCGGCCGATTCTTTTGATATGTCCCGAGACTTGAATGCATAATTATAGTTTGCTGCTTAAACTGTTATTTTAATCAATGCGTTATTAAAAAAAAAAACTGTGAACATGCATCTCTTGTACATATTTACCATTTGGTAATGTCATTCTGATTATCTTTACGTACATGAACATGTCTTACGGAAAAGAAGATTTTTATTAATTTTGATGATCTAGATCTTGAAGCTTTATTAGGCAAGTTTACTGCAAGTGAAAATGAGGTCTCTGATGAACTGTGTGACAATGGTGTAGATATGAGTAATAAGCCGACTCCTAAACTGTCCATGCTATGCATGCCACGAATCATACATACATTTTTTTTAATTTGTTTGTGCGTGCGTACTTTATCAAACGCTCCCAATCCTCATCCCATTCCCCGGACGTTTGAATTGTTAGCTCCACTGAGAGTCTTACCGCATGTCATAAAATGCGGTACTTACTCGTGTTTTATTGCTATGATGTTAATTATATATTTATGCTCGCCCTATGGCACTAGTGTCTTATTGCTGTGAGTGTCATAAAATATATACCGAATATTTGAGCGAGTTCTTTATCTTTTCTCAAAACACAATGTCATAAAACTGGGTATTGAGACCCATGCTATATTGATTTGGTAGTGCAATAAAACACATGCCGAATATGCAGATAGTTAAGCAAGTTGCCGCCTTATCTTTTGCTAATAACAACACCATGTCATAAAACCGGGTATTAAGATCCATGCTATATATATGCAGCTCATTTGAGCTGGTGTCTTATATTTCGCTGGTAACAACACTAGATCATTAAAATCCGGTATTGTCCCATACTACATGTAGAGTGCCATACCTGAAGCAATTATTCAAATAGATGCTCCACAAGCTAAACAATAACAAGAAGACAAAATTCAGAAATTCATAGCTTTTTATTTGAGTTATGTAAACAAAACATACGGTAATAAAGAGTTCAAAACATACGGTAATAAAAGAGTTTTAATTAAATTAACATAAACAAGAAATGACACATACAGTGCAAAAAAAATCCAAACATTTCAATATATGGTTCAAATTTGCAGTCCCGTGCATAGGAATGTATAAAGTAGAGTATGGAGTGGGTCCTGAAGTCCTCTGTATCCTTCCCCTTTTGAAGCGGCTGAAAATAAACTAAGATAAAGTGTTACTTTTATAAGGGATTAAATGCAGAGTATTGGTTTAAAACTGAATATTAATGTTATAATTAATATTAAAGGTTTGCAGCCATGTGGTCACGATTTGTTTCTATTTTATTTGTGTTAAGTATATATACCCATGGCTTGCAATCTGTGTTACGTTGTATTTAGTATCACCGTCGTGAGTTTTCAACATGTACCACTTATTGTAGTAGTAATTTTAGAATTATTTTTTTAAAGAAATATTGTGTCCCATTGAAATGTGAAAAGAATATACAAATAATGTTTTGCTTGATAAAAAGACAACCATGCAGTATGAAAACTATGTAAGAACACAAATATATTATATAATTATATATATATTTAAAAAGAACATAATTGTGTTCCTTTATATTAAAAAGGCGATAACACATGGTATTTTTTTGATTTTTTAAATTATTTCTTAGAAGAAATAATCTGCCAATTTGAAAGCTGAAGAAAAAAATATAATGCTTTGTATGATGAAATAAAGGTTACCATGCAGTATAAAAATTATATAAGAACACAAATATGTGTATTTTTCAGAAGATTAACATGATTTTATGCGTTTCTATTAAAAAGGCACTAACACACTAGTGTTTCTAAATTTAGTTTTTTATAAGTTCAAAGTGAATTATAACGAGAAATATATGCCCATTTAAAAGCTGAAATACTTTTTTTTTATAATGCTTGGTATAAAATAAAGTTAACCACGCAGTATAAAAATTATATAAGAACACAAATATGTGTATTTTTTTTAGAAAATAACATGATTGTGTGCCTTTCTATTAAAAAGGCAGTAACACACTAGTGTTTCTAAATTTTGCTTTAAAAAGTTCAAAGTGAATTATAACAAGAAATATATGCCCATTTGAAATCTATAATTCTTTTTTTATATAATGCTTGGTATGAAATCAAGTTAACCATGCAGTATAAAAACTATATAAGAACACAAATATGTGTATTTTTTTAGAAAATAACATGATTTTACGCCTTTCTATTAAATAGACAGTAACACACTAATGTTTCTAAATTTTCAAAGTGAATTATAACAACAAGAAATATACTGCCCATTTGAAAGCTGATAAAAAAATAAAAATAATACTTTGTACAAAATAAAGGTTACCATGCAATATTAAAATTATATAAGAACACAAATATGTGTATTTTTTAAAAATAGAACATGATTTTGTGCCTTACTACTAAAAAGGCGGTAACATCCTATTTTTTTTTTTTTGGTTTTAAACTCAAAGTGAAATTTAAATCAGAAAAAAATACGGAATGGTATCGATATCAGTATGTTATTTATTAAATTTTAATAACCAAGTCGTATAACGAATACATTTATAATCAAAAATGTATTTCCTTCAATGGAAAACATATTTTATATCAATATTCCTAAAAATACGATTACCCCACCCGCCAACATCACACTGCCGAGAATCGGGAGAATATCAACATAAAATTACACTACCAACGAAAAACATTTGGAAAATAAACACTTCCTCATTAAAATACATCATATTAAACTAATACTTACTCGATAATTGCTTATATAAAGCGTTATCTTGCTGTTTATCGACATTAATCTACCCAGCGTTGTATTCAATATTTTCCAAAATGGCGGTTGAAGACGATGACTGTCACGTGACACGATCTCGGGATTTCTGTCCGAGAATTTGCGAGACTTCCTTTTTCGCCCTATATAATTTGACCTATTTTCTAATCCTTCTTATTGTACAAATCCTTGTTTAAATAAACAAATAATGAATGAATGGTGTTTTACGGCACGTCGACACATAAATAGCTCATATTGTGCGCAAAAACTGATGAATGATGAAGAGATGAAGGATTAATTAAAAATTAATGTAAATATATAAAGATAAACTGTTTACAAGTAAGGGATGATTAAATACATAAATGAAGCGGCTACAGTTGTTTATGCGCATCTTTTTCGCGCATACCTGTCTAAGAGCGACTATGACACAAATAATATACGTGTGTATTCTAAACTTTTATATATTTCACATCGTACAATCCGTATCTTTGAGCCGATAAAAACGGCAGACATCAATCCTGGTGAGATATTTTTTTCAAGTATTTTTTTAAAAACACAAGTGAGATAAAACTTTACAATATGTACACGTGTATGGATGTTTAGACATTCAACAGTGATTATCCCGATCAATTCCGTCGACCAATAAGGCAGAACTTCAACGTTTTACGAAAATTACGCAATGTAGTATATGCTGAATGGTCAACCTGTTAAAATGTTTGCTATACTCTTGGCAAATGTATTTTTATGAAAGGTATTGTAATCCTTATGACAAAAAGTATTGCTTCCATTTTTTATGTGCGTTGGTATGGCGGCCATTTTGAAATTCAAAATGGCCGCCATTTTTACATAATTTTCCACATATACGGCTTTTAATTGATATTTGGAATATGTTTACGGGCATTATTTTTCACTTTTATAGAACAGAACATAATCATACATAACTATAAGTATATTTACGAAACAAATGCATATTTTATCTCATCAAATATGTCAATTAGTTCTATTTTTCTAAACAAAAACAATCGTTTGTACAATTTTGAATATATTATAATAAAATGTATTGAATGTAAATAATCAGTTGCTTTAGAAATGATATTGTATCATTCTGAATTTTCAAAATAAGCAAGAACATATAAATAGTAACATTATAAATGTTAATTGACATAATAGTTGTCATATTATAGTTAAATGACTGCAATATGGTTACACGCCCGACCATTATATAAAAATAAAAATAATGGCGTCGTCTTTCCTAATACACAAATGCAAATTTAGATTTCATTCATCCAAGAATGTTCAAGAATACCACATGCAATCAAAGACTGTATTTAATAGATCGCTGATGTAATTGAGACATGAAATATAATTATTTACACTTTGTATACAACAATAGCCACGTCTTCAACTAATTTCATTATCTAACTTCTAAGTTATTTCTTCAGCTACTAGTCTTAATATCAAACTTTATATAACGTCTATCTGTTTCGGTACTGAACATATATTTATATATTGCATATCTAACTAGTTTAAATATCTTCTGCGCCCTAGTTGACATTACAACAGTCTTCATTCCCTTCACATTTGCACAACTCAGTACATGTTAACTTGTTCTGTTTACATTTACACCTCCGTGTACACTTGATCACATCACAGTTGCATTTCACAAGCTCGACCATTGCATCTGTGGACACCTGCATAGCAGTCAATACTAGTTTCAGCTTCAAAACATCATCTGTCTGCCATCCAAGTTTCAGTGGATCAGGCATTATAGGATCAATGATTGTATCTTGTATCCATATGTTAGTCTGCAGGTGAGCTCTGAGAATATGTTGATACCAGGCTCCATAGGTAGGAAGCATTTTGTCAACTCCTTGTATTGAGGATAATGTCACAAACTTCCTCCAGCGAATTTCTCCGGGATCAGTAGTATTTATAGCCTTAGTGCTCATAAGCATGCATACATACTGCATACATCCCTTGACCGTCCTTTCATCAGGAGTTGGACCATCACCCAACATGGCAAGACTGGTCAAGATGTCATCAGGGCTCTCCATGAGGCATTTCAATGCCTTTTTCTTGCCCACGCTATTAATATGTCCAGTAGTGTCCGACCCTGTTAAAGTGCTTTTGACTTCTTTTCAACTAGTCTGCTGTACATTGGCGTTAAAGGAACTACACGTCTTAAATCTTTTATGCCAGTCACAATCCTAGGGGCATGTCCTAATAAATCAAATATTCTTAAAAGAAGAACAAACCAGTTTGTATCTTGAGTGTAGAAGTCAACTGAATATCCACTGTTGACTGTTTCGATGGCATGCAATACCATGAGAGTGTCGGCTTCTTCCTGGGAACTTGCTCCAGTTACTGGCTGAACCTCTTCGCTATTTGATTGAACACTTTGGCGTGTAACTGTCACGATTCTATGCTTGGAAGTTGCGATTAATTTGTCAGCTAGATAAATTGTCAGTCTGAGTTTCGTTTTGAACGGCCCAATAAGTCATACTTTCCAAACAAAGGGGTACAGTCTTCGATAATGGTGTCACTTATTTCAGTGTTTGATGCCTGATACCATATCATGTCCTTGATAGTTATTTCCTTTTCATAGTTATCAAATATTACCCTGCTACAATAATATTTGCTTGCTAGACAGTCTATGACATGAACTACTACCATTGATAGTTCAAGACAAGATACAATCTTGGTGTTTGACTTCACAACTGTCTGAACAACGGCCATGCCATCAATATTTAAATGTATTTTTTCGAAATCAATTTCTTCCATATCTGGTATATTTTCATCAGTTGCGAGATTTTCTAGGGCATGCATGAGTTCACTTTTGTTTTGGCATTTCAGGAGAGTCCCATCATCATTCATGATTGTTTGGTTCACATTTAAAAATTCGTAATTGGACACTGTGTTCTTGAGATCTAGATTTCTATCAGATTTTGCAACAACAATCATTCGGGATAGGAGTGATGTTGTACTCCTCATGTTCTGATCTCGCGTCTCGTCCTTGGACTTTGGCCTTTGATTTAGGTCACTCCATGTGTGGTACTTAACTTTCGACATTTTGTCCTACAGATTTGTAGTACCGTTTATTCTCTCTTCGACAAACTTTGCTTTTGCACTTTCACCCCTACTTTAAAATGATATCCCTCGCTTCTGGTTTCAAAACATTTTTGGTCATAATGTTGTAGAGGTCTTCTCCTTTGTCATTAAATGGGTTGGTGGGGCTCAGTTCTGTTTTCATCTTAGCTATGTTGGTCTCGTGTCTCTCATTAACAGTAGTGTTCAGTTGATGATGCTTCTGAGAAGCAGACCCTGTCTTGCGTCCTATCATGTCATCAGTCTGCTTTGATATCTTTGCCAATTCTGGAGCCGCAAGGCAGAATTTCAGGAATGTTGTTGGCTTGTTTGTAATTCCTGATATGCCACCATCACCTTTCAGTTGTTTGTTCTGGTGTTCTTGAGCTTGAGGTGAATGGAATGATTCCACTTGTATATGCGAACTGCCCTGACAAAAGTTGAAAACCATATGTCTGGGTCTTCTGTCTGAGTTGCATACGCTCTGGCTGTAAACTCAAGAATATTTTGTGCATAGTCAAGTCTATTGTAGGCGAAAAAATATGATGCCAATTTCTCCAGTGAAGATAAGTAGAGGAACAGCTCTTGGTCCTTCACAGATCTATGAAATGCCAGCAACACCATTACTTGTCGCATGTACATGCGGTACCATTTGTACATTGGGTACTTGTCATTTTCGTTGTCATAATCATGTTTCTCTAAATTCAGGTTTTCAAGGGTGGTCAGCACGTGAATGAATCATAGACGGTTTGTTTCCAGTGGCGGATGTAATTGTCACATTATTTAAATGTTCCAACAACTTTGTCTTGAGTTTGTACATGGATTCATTTTCATAAGAGAGCTGAAAGTCTGACATAGTTTGCTCATATCTACTAAGGGCATCAGGCATTGTAATGATAGAACCATTATCCATATCTTCTTGCAGGAGTGAATAGAACTGAACCTCTGCTGCTTTAACAACTTTCGTTCCTGAGTGTCTACACTATTTTCTGTTTTGTTGCTTCATTATCATCTATACTGTACTTCTTGCGTTCAGAGCGTTGCACAAATCTTTCCCAGTATTTAGTGTTACATGATTTGTGGTACACAATATCTCTTGACAGTAAATCCCCCACTGAAAGGATATCTGCAAGTCTCACTTTCCAAATTTCATTCTTGCTGTTTTCAACTATCTTCAAAATCTCAAAATATATTATAGGGCCTACAAAAAGGCTTACTATATGTGTAGTTTATATAGCCAGAAACTTACGACTGGTCTGGAATAGGAAACATGACCATGATGTTATAAATCATTGATTTTACTGTTTTTCATAAAATGGATGAAAGGAACCTAATGTTCGAATCAAATACTTATACATTTTAATACACCATTTTTAAGTAAAGCAGACAGGACTTGTGAAATAATTTTGTTGTATATATTTAAATAGTAATTTCCACCATTTTTTCATATGTATTTATGTGTTAATCAAATTCCATTTTCTTTTTTGCTGTTATTAATTATGCTTGCTACTTTTTTTTTCCCCCATAGCTTCATTGTATTTATTCATCTTAGAGCTTGTTTCTTTTGCACAAATTTAGGGTAAACGAGAGTATGTGTGTTAAAGTGTATGCAACGTTTAGTTTGAATGCAAACATTTAATATTTAAAAACAATATTGCCTTTATTGATTACTGCTTTATTTGATTTGTTCTGTTATTTGTCATTTGTAAATTTGTATATAATAGAGGGCCTCATGGAAGATTAGTTTATAACTAAATGTGTTACCCTCTGTAAATAAAGACTATTATTATTATTATTATTATTTTACTAATTTATTTTCCTATTCATAAACTTTTTATGCATTTATGTCTTATTTTGGGAATGTTAATGTTAAAAAATACATACAAGTACATGTATATTTTTCGGATCAATTTACAGCTAAACTTTGTCTTACGCATAATTTGTCTAAATTTCTCTATTTCCATTCTTTTTCTTCATTTATCAGTTCTTAAATAGTAAATTGTATGATACAATTACTTATAATGTTAGGTTTGTTATCCAATGAATGTGACATTCTAAAATTAGTTTAGTGCTTTAAACAGCAAATAATACGATGTTTAAGGGTTTTTTTATTATAAGATTCCAATCATTTTGTCGGTAATTTTAATATTAATCTCATTTTATTCTGCATTGGTTTAAAAATGTATTTTAATTGTTTAAACAGAATAGAGCATAAGTTTTAATTTTAAAAATGAAAGAAAAACTAACAAAAATCAGTAAACAAGTGAACTTAAGCTGTATTACTAACCGAAATCGGCCAATATTTCGGCGGCTATCTTGAAAATGGCGGCCATCTTGAAAGTCATGTGGTGGTTCGATATCAAAATCTGACCGCAGTTCATCATATCAACAATTTCCATGACCAACAACCAGTATTTTTTACATTTTAAGCCCAAGGTAAAGAAATTATTACGGTTGGTGGTATAAATGGGAAAAAATATGGCGGCCATTTTGAATCCAAGATGGCTGCCAAGATAATGAATTGAAAAAATGGAATAAATACTTTTCATTGACTATAATGTCTAAAGAACAAAACAAGACCAAAATAGAAGAGCATAGCACAATATTTAGCAAATACACTTTTTTTAACCATTCAGAATATACTAATGTTTGCATTGGATGTTATTACAATTAATAAACATTTACTTCAGTCACTGTATCCCTATTTTGTGAAAGGGCATTCATTGAGCGACATTTAGGTAAACATTGGAGCGTGTAAGTGCTCTTTCGGAGAAGTTATCCGCTTTCGAAGGGGTCGTTGTACGAGAAAACATGATGCCTTAGTAAACAGAGCAGATTTTACTTAGAGAGCACGGATGACAGAGCAATGAAATTGCGTGTTGCCCAAGTTGACAGAGTTTATTCTTTGAAAAATAGCTATATCTTCCATTTTTATCGAATTTGAAGAATAGCTAATAAATGAAATGAACTGTGTATGACTCGAGAAGATCAAACAGCAAAACCGTACGTGTGGAACCACATTAATTTATGATGATACTGCGTAATAAGACAATGTGTCTCATACCTGTCGTAGGGACAACTAAGTGGGTTGTAGAAAGGTTCTAAGCTCATTCTATATATGTTTAACTCAGTGCGAATGGAGAGTGAACATAGAAATTCCGTGTTGTGTTTGAATGACTTTTACACGTGTTGGTACGCCTTAAAACTCCAGTGCAGTTCTGTTTGTATACAAGTCTTTATTATGCCTTACATTTATCAAACGTGTGCAGCATTAATTATAGCAAAGTTACCGAGATGGAATTCGTCCGTCGTCGTCCGTGTCGTTAACGTTTGCCTCGTTAAAGTAGCTATCCCGGCAACAACAGCCACATTTAACGATGTACACCGTTCCTAAACCTGCTGAGTGCTGACGACGATGTATATACATGTATATAACTGAATATTTGAGAATCCAAACTCTAGACACAATATAAACTGCTTTAACCAGCCAGACCAAACCCCCAAAACTGGAGCGTTGAATTAAGAGTTACAAACGCATCATTCATTTTACACATATTCAATCACGGGTATTTTAAGACATGAAAAATCCTAGACTTTTAATCGGCTCATATACTTTATTATATGACCTGAACACATGGATAGTTTTGAAGAACTGTTTTGTAGTGTAATTTTGCCGTTATTTGACGGGTTAGTTTATCTAACACGATGAGTCTTCATTTTGCCATATTGTAACTTGCGTGAACTCTGTAGGCCCTCCATTTTTCCTTTGATTTTTACCAAACGCACATAGTAGTTATATACATGTATAACTAATAATATCTTAAACAAGTTTTCGAACCAGCCAGATTCGATTGCTAATAAACTCCATAGAACAGATAAACCTATGGACTATGCAACTAAGTGGACTCGCAGTGGAGCTGCAATAGTCGAGTGGTACTACTCGCCTCTCGATCCAGAGGTCCCGGGTTCGATTCCCGGTGGGGTCACCTTCCTGGTGTTTACATTTGTCTTTTACTATAACGTTAATAGTCCGATCTAGCTGGTTTTCAAATTTGTCTGAGCTTTTAATGATATGTACAATATGCAAGTTTGTAAAGATCGGATGAAACATTATGAAAAACGAAGGCCTAACAATGATAAAAAATGAAGCCATAGCGTCTTAAAGCTGTACAGTCCCTATTTTAACTGTTAATAACTCATGAATATGAATGAGTCACGTGTGAAGTAGTTTCAAATCGACGAACACCCCAAAAGTCGGTATATAAGGAGAAATCGATACGTAAAATGTCACATTTTTATTTAGCGTCCGTAGAGGTAACATCGATAAATATACGGCTCCAGAATATATGTGATAAAAAAAAAGTTGCCCGGAACGAGATTTGAACCACAGCCTTGCACTTGTAAGATTTGAAAGATGTACGCTGAACCTCTAGACCACTGCTCTTTATTGGTATTTTGTAGCATTTTTAACACTAAATAGGCATTCATAATAACAAGAGCGCGCACACAAACTCGTCAAGCGCTAAATAACAAGTCGAGATATGGTTGATTTGAGGCGAAGTGTTAGTTTCATATTGATAAGATACAGTATTACACCAGGCAATGTTAATTTACACGTGCGACAATATGGACTGAATATTTATTGATCCATCTTTAGTTGCGTTTAAATATGTTAAGTTATTTTGCCTCATAATATATGATAGTTAGTATACTATTTTCTCAAGTAGCGTTGTTGTTCAGTGGATAGAGCACAGGACTTGAAATCAGAAGGTCGTGTGCTCGAGCCCCGAAAGAAGCTAACTTTTTTTTTCGTGAAAATTACTGTTACCTGTGTATAGGTATGATGTGCATTGGTCGATGTATATACAGTAAATGATTTCCTTCACTATATTTGCTCGCTTAAATACCCGATTTCGACAAGAGCTGGTGAACATGAAGTTACAAATAAAGACACGCCTACAAAGAAGAAATCGATTGATATAGGGACTCTGTAGCTTTAACGAGGCAAAAGTTAACATACGACGGACTGACGACGAACAACTCGACATCCATTAAGCTCTGCTAGTCTTGGGCCAGTAGATCTAGAGCTACAATAACTAGATGTCCATGAGGGCATGTATCGCTCTACTGGCTGAAAAGGCCATGGTAGTTTGAAATGAATAAGTTAAAAATAATGATTAACATAACCAATGAAACAAATTTTCAAAGATACAGTGTGCCCATGAACCAAGATTTTTTTGTGAGTAAACAAAGGAACAAGTAGGCCATTGGTTCACGAGAAGCCGTTTAAAGATTCTTCTGTTGTTAGTAACGGTGGCCATATTTGTTGACCGTTCGTGACAATTTGTGTAAATCTGAGAGAGGACTATTCAAGGATGCAAGGATGCTTCCTGTAAAGTTTCTACCCAACAGTTCATGAACAAGAAGTTGTTTAAATATGTTTCTAGTTTTAGTAACGGAAACCATATTTGTTGACGGATCGGGACGATTTGTGTAAATCTAAGAGAGGACCATGTAAGGATGCTTCCTGTAAAGTTTCTACCCAGCAGTTCATGAAAAAGAAGTTGTTTGTTTAAATATGTTTCTAGTTTTAGTAACGGCAACCATATTTGTTGACGGATAGGGACGATTTCTACAAATCTGAGAGAGGACCACGCAATGATGCTTCCTGTGAAAGGTGTACGTTTGGTTATGATCGGATGAAAAATAGAGGAGCTAGAGTGCTCACAAAGCAACATTAAGCATGTTTTTGTAAAGATCAAACACAAAACGAGTGTGTTCGAGTGTTCACTAGGCATAATAAGGCATGTTTCAATAAATCAAAGGCCATAACTAACTTAGTGTTACTAATCCGTTATAATAGCTGGTTTTCAGATTTGTATGAACTTTCATTAATATCAACGATCTGACAAGGTTAGATAAAGATCACGTACTGAATGAAGGTGCTAGATTGTTCACAAGCTGAAAAATGACATTTTCAGTATAATAAGGGCCAACTCCGGTGTTACTGGTCCCATTTGGCTGCTTTTCGAACTTGTCCGAGCTGGTAAAGATCAGATGAACATATCGTGTTAACTAGGGCAAACTATAGTATATTTAATAAAATCAAGGGCCATAACTCCGACGTTAATGGTCCGAACTGGCTGGTTTTCGAATGTCTATGAGCTTTCATTGTTATCAACAATCTCATCAAGTTTGGTAAAGATCGGATGAAAAATAAAGGCCCTATTGTGTTAAGTTAACGAGGCGAAATATAGAATATTTCAGAAAATCAAGGGTCATAACAACGGTTTTACTGGTCCAGTCTGACTGGTTTAAGAATGCATACCTGTCAAGTCTGACGCATTGGGTGTGTTTGAGTCAAATACGTTTTACGTTCTCACGCACTCTGAAAATTTAGTATAGTTTAACAAGGATTTGGTATCTATTTCGTATATCGTGTGACTTAAATGAATTTAATTAAAATGTATGATCATATAAACTGTATTACGAAAATACCTCTAAGCTAACATTCATGAAATTCAACCGCAGACCGTCTCGGTCTTCAGCTTCACCCATTCAACCCTTAACCAAGTGACAATCACGCCTTGGGTCCCATCTCACTCATGACTTCCATGCATGGGCCTTGATAGCTATGATAATTTGTCCGAGCTTTCCTTGTTACCAACAATCAGGCCAGGTTTGGTAAAGATCGAATGAAAAATGAAGGCCCTGTCGTGTTAACGACGCAAAATGTAACGACCATGGATGACGACGACGGACGAGGACGGATGACGAACAACTCGCTTTCCATAAACTCTGCTAACAATCTTTAAACGAATTATTCTCACGACCAATTGTTTTGAAACTTGATCAAAATAATTGCCTTGTAACACTTTCTCGGTTTCATGTAAACGTTTCATACTCTCAGTAAATATGTCCGCCTTTACTTACCATAGAAACATCTTTAAACGACTACACATGAATTAATGACCCACTTGTTTTGTTTTCTCATTAAAAATGGTCCAGGGGGTTCAAATCCCAGTGGGGCAGACTTTTGTTTTGCAAACTTGTTTCATTGGTTATGTTAATCATTATTTTTTACTTGTATACTTTGCTCAAACTTTTATGGTCTCTTACAAGTAGAGCGATACAGACCCTCATGGACATCTTGTTATTTTTAGCTATACTGGCCGATGGTATGTTGAGATGTCCGTTGTCCGTCCATCGTATGTTAACTTTTGCTTCGTTAAGACGCTATAGTCTTTATTTTTATGCCCAGCCTCGAAAGTGGTGCGGGCATATAATGCTACCCTTGTCCGTCCGGACGTACGTCACATACGTCACGTACGGTCCGGACGTACGTCACATACGTCACGTACGTCCGTACGTCCGCACGTCCCGTTTTACATTCACGTTTTATATTAAAATAGTTTTTCTTTTAAAATGATCGCCAATGCCTAGACTATCAAGTTGTTCAAATGAAGTCCAAGGAATCATTGAACATTGACATATTTTAGTGAACAAGAGAACATGAGTTTACAGAAATACAATGTTAACATCTAGTAGTTTTAAAGGGACAAACGGCGATCTTGATTTTTGCTGTGGATATCCGTCAGACAAAATGTTGAGACAGCTTGTTTAACACTGTGATGTGTCAAAGGGATATAGAAAATCAAATAAATTCCTTAAAAGCTTTTGCTTCAAATGATTTCTCTTCAGAAACCTCTTCGCCAATTTTGACCAAAGATGGCCGCCATTACCAAATATGTTTGAAACTTAAAACATCTTCTTCCCAAGAACCACTGGACAGATTTCGACAGTTTTTCTTTTATAATGATCGACAATGCCTAGACTATCAAGTTTATTCAATAAAGTCCCCTGGTCAAAAATGGCCGTGCCCCGGAGGTCCGAAGTTTGTATATTGAGATTTTGCATGTTTTTCACAGACATATATTGGATTTCTTTTTTAAAACTTTTCTTTTCTGAAACCACAAAGCTCGGAGCTCTCATATATTACAAGTAGCATCAGCTACTGGTCCTCTACCAAGTTTGTTCAACTGGTGACCCTGGGGTCACATTTGGCCCCGTCCCAGGCGTCTAAAATTATAGGAAATTTGTCAAAAATGAAATAATGGTCACACATGCCAGGGAGTAAGTATACTTACTCCCTGCACATGCATATTCATTTTAATATCTCAGAAACCAAGCTGGTGACCTATTATTTTTAAAGCCGAAATATGCTTAGGATAGACCATTCTAGCTATGTACCAAATCTTAAAAAATAAGTTGTTCTTATGAAAAATACGAAGATACCGTAGAAAATGTCTTTAACAGTTAAAAATACAGTTTGTGGATTTTTCTCTCCAAAGCCCATACATTTTTAGTAATGTTAGGGTTATAATTGCGTTTTTTCCCCTCAAAACAAGTATGTTGACATGTTGTTTTTGTTGTTGTTGTTTTTTGAAATACACGATTTCTCTAACAATGCAGAACTTGAGTTTTGAAAAAGACCTATTCATAGGAATACTTATTTTTTCCTCGAAACGTCTCTTTTTTCCTCCCAAAATGAGTCATCTTTTCCCGAGAATCTTCAAGGCAATATAGGTAATATTTACCTTTATTTCCGAGTCTACCATGCATTTTTCAGAATCAAAATAATTATATATTGAGAATGAATAAAATTAATAAAATTAAATTAATGTAATTCGATTTGATTTGTATTATTAAATTTCTTATGTGTTTTTTTTGCATATAAATTGAAGTTGTATAGAAATTATAGGAAATTTGTCAAAAATGGAATATGGGTCATATTTATCTTAAAGGGACACATGGCAATCTTGAGTTTTAATTAAACATTACAATTTTCTCCTCGATTTCGTTATACTGCGTCATTTTGACTTTGAAATTGTTTGCATATATAATTAAATAAAAAAATAAGATTTCAATTTCCTTCGTTATTTCACCATTTTTTAAAAATATATTATTGGTTCAATATTATAAAAAGATAGTAATATGTAAAAACAATTTACTTTGAACTATTTTAATAATTAATATTAATGATTGAACAAATGCAAATTAAGAGAAAAACTAACGGGATGCAGTGAGTTTTTAAAAAATCAAGATTGCCGTGTGTCCCTTTAAGATATCCCAGAAACCTAGTTGGTGGCCTACTAAATTTAAATCTGAAATATACTTAGGATAGACAGTTCTAGCTATGTGCCAAACCTTTAAAAAATCTATTTACAGGAGGGAAAATATCAAAACATGTCCTTAAGTTGGCCGTAGGAAATGTCCTTAAGTTGGCCGTAGGAAATGTCCTTAAGCTGCCGTAGGAAATATCCTTAAGTTGGCCGTAGGAAATGTCCTTAAGCTGCCGTAGGAAATATCCTTAAGTTGGCCGTAGGAAATATCCTTAAGTTGGCCGTAGGAAATGTCCTTAAGCTGCCGTAGGAAATATCCTTAAAGGGGTTGATGCACTATTTTCAAACAATTTTTATTTCAAAGGGCTCTGAAAAACTTGAAAAAAGCTGAAGAATTATCAAAATGCCATGAAGAATAAAGGAGGTATGACCTATTGAACATTTGCAAAGAAACACAAATGGAGGCGGTCATCTTTGAACGATGACGTCATTGTGTCTTTTTACCATATATGGTATACTGATTAAATGTCTTTTAAAGCAAAGAAAATCGCTGGAAATGAAAAATAAGCATGCAAGTTATACATTTTACATCTGTATATTTATTTTTAATCAATTTACAGTGATTTTCTTTGCTTTATAGTATATTTTGTCAATATGCCATGTATAGTAAAAAGGCGCGATGACGTCATCGTTCCAAGATGGCCGCCTCTATTTATATTCTTTGCAAATTTTCAATAGGTCATATCTCATTTATTTTCCATGGCATTTTGATAATTCTTTCAGCTATTTTTAAGGTTGTCAGAGCCCTTTTAAAAACATATTGTTTGAAAATAGTGCATCAACCTCTTTAAGTTGACCGTGAACGTATTTAGAAGATAACGTGTTACTGAATGGACACGCTTTAATGGATACCTTTTACAAAGCATACTACTAATGAACATGTGAACAAAAATTATTCCAGTACAAATAGGAAACTGAACGGATATATAATTAATATCGCCGATAGAAAACCGGCGAATATATGTGTGCTGTGTACTGGAAGGAGAAGTAATTAAAGGGAACAATTTAATTGTATGAAGAACTTTTGAGGAGTATTTTTAACAAATCTCCTGAAAAGCTTTTGATATTATATTAAAGCAAACTGTATGTGCATGAATGTACTTTTTAGGTAAAACTTATTGTGGGCAATGTGTATGTTGCGTGTGTCTAAATAACGATTACTCTAAATAATTTTTAAAATTTAAAACACGGCGCGTTTTTCACTGAATTCAAAGGAGTTTATATTTCCCGCGTTTTATTAGCATTTGACTTTATACAGATTTTAATGTAAAATATTTGTATAATATTAATAGTACACTAAAGGCATTTATGTAAAAAAAAAATACATATATGTAAAGTTTATGGAAGACGGATGCGGTCACTTTGCGACTTTTTGCCCTGTTAATACAAGGCGAAAACTCGAAGGCGAAAAGTCACAAACCCGAAAAGTCGAAGGCGAAAAGTCGCAAACCCGAAAACTCGAAGGCGAAAAGTCGCAAATACCCGATATTTTGGACGAAATTTCGTGACGAGATTTTGAACGGAATTTCGTGTCGACTTTCTACTTTCGCCTTCGACTTTTCGGGTTTGCGACTAGGCTTTTCGCCTTCGAGTTTTCGCCTTGTGGAAAGGGTTATTAACAGGGCGAAAGTCGCAAAGTCGAAATGGCCGCATCCGTCTTCCACAAAAGTTACATGAATAAAATGTAATGTGGGTGTCGTATAGCAAACGAGTGAATCAGTGAGATTTTGACCGGAAAACTCCGAGGCGCCACCAAGTGGACGCATTTTTTTACAGAAGAGAAGCTACGGAAACAAAGATCCTACCGGTGGTCTTAATCTTTGTGAGCTCATCGGATGTTACATACAGTGCAAATTATCATAGACTTAAACATAGATGTGTTTGTAATTTCTATAATTCATTTTAAAAGTGCAGCACTGATGCTCCCCATGTCGAGCACCTGCCCTGCAATGACCTAGATATCTACTTCATTTCACATTTTTCCATCTATTTATTTTACGAAATAAACATTTTTAATTCATTATTTTTTATTCTAATATTTGGTGTCATACGGTCTCTTCCTTTTTTGTCCAATGGTGGGTAACCGAAGTGTTTCTTTGGAAATACCGGATAACACTGGCAGATGAATAAACCGGTAGTAATATACGGCCGATAAACAACAGCAACATCCTTACAGGCTAATTGATGCTTTGCAAGTGTGCATCCATTTTTTTCTTTTTATGTATATGTGCGTATTTTCAGATATCACTGCTGGATCAGCCCCCATAACAGTTAAAAACTACAGCATCAGTATTAGCAACATTTCTGCATGCTTTTAGAACTACTAGTATTAGACTCTTTCGAACTTGGCTTCGAAGAACTTCGAACTTGCATACACAAGGCGGCGACTATATGCTCCCCCGAAAAATTCCTTTTCGGGGAACATAAAACAATATATATTTAGTGTGTATTAAAATACTACATAATCAAACACTTATTTGCACTCGTATGCTTTCATTATTATTAATAGTGATATTAATTATGTCGTAAGTATTAATTCTCTCACTGTGTCTCACTGCACACTGGTCACTACCCACTGGGTCACACTGCACACTGGTCACTACCCTCTGGGTCACACTGGTCACTACCCACTGGGTAACACTGTACACTGGCACACTGTACATTGGTCACTACCCACTGATTCACACTGCACACTGGTCTCTACCCACTGTGGCACCAGACTTCCCAATGATTCATACTGCACACTTGTCTCTACCCACTGTGTCACCACACTTCCCATTAATTCACTCTGCATACCGGTGTCTACCCACTGTGTCACCACACTTTCCACTGATTCATACTGCACACTTTTCTCTACCCACTGTGTCACTACACTGCACACTGGTCACTACCCAAAGTGTCACTACACTGCACACATGTCGCTACCCTCTGTGTCACCACTCTGCACACAAGTCACTACTCATTGTGTCATACTGCATACTGGTCACTACCCACTGTGTCACTACACTGCACACTGGTCACTACCCACTGATGCACACTGGTCACTAGCTACTGTGTTACTACACTGCACACTGGTCACTATAATATTAAGCATTGTTTTGCTGTTAAACTCTTTCAAAATATAATCACGATCCTCCAATCGATACAAAACGGAAAAGTATTTGACCTGTAACTTTAGTTGTTGTGGTTGGTTTAGAATGTTACCTTAAAACAATCGCCTTCAAAACATATAAAAACTATTAGTTGATGTTAAACAGTGCGTAAAACCGGTTATAAACATAAATTTTAGTTTCTTATTTTTCGTTTTAATCTTATTTTTTGTTCAATCTGTAAAGTCTCAAAATGAAACCGGTACAGCAACTGCATCAATGCTTCTACTGTAAGCAACCGTCTGCGGACCTACAGGAATGCCTCGATCACGTTTCAAAGGATGACGGTCGAGATTTACACTGATTCTAAATGAAATAACTGGAAAATATGGTTTGATGACTAAAAACTAGAGAAATAACCCCAGAAGCGACAATATGTTATGGTCAAAACCTGAAAGTGGACGAGAGAGACTGGACATTAGAAATAAAAGAACAATTACACCTTTACGCTGATAATGATAGACACTGGTGATTATAACGAATACAACGAGTATGCACTAGCATGTAACATGTTTGATGACAATCTATGGGAAGATGCAGCCGACAGTTTGGAAGATTCCATGCACCATTTAACAATTGGAGTTGGTGCCGAGGGAGAAAACCTAAATAGTCCTTTTGCTAAACGTTTGAAAACGTCAACACTGTTAAAACACTCGGAATATAAGCCAATACCACATTCTGAAAACAATAATAATGACTCTTCAAACGATACCGAATGTTATAGATGAACTTAATAACATGGGCATCTGGAAACATGGCTTCACATGAACACAATGATAAAAGATTGAGCTTTTCCTTTTAAAAGAAATCGCGGTTTTAATGTTCATGGACGTAATTAAATTCTATTCTTATGAATACATCATTGATGGAATATAATGTAACGGTTAAACTATTTTGGAGAGTTGGTTATCGTTTTTCCGTGGTAAATGGTTTCGATTCATGAGTGAACCAAAAACACTGGCACGCAGTTGTCCGAAACATGTGAAAATTGATCAGTTGTTTCATTCAGAACTGTTGTACTTATTCGGAGGATATCTCGACCATTGAAACATGATCGATGCATTCTGTAGTTCTACATACGGCCGCTTACAGTAGTAGCATTGATGCATCTGCTATAAGGGTTCCATTCTGAGACTTTACAGACTGCAAAAGAAAAACAGATTAAAAACAAGTGATGTTTGTATATGGTTTAAGCCCTGATAGAGATTAAATGTATATAAGGCGACTGTTCCATGGTAACATTCCAAAACAACCACAACACACGTTTCCGTTTTTTTTATCAACTGGGCGATCGTGATTATATTTTGAAAGAGTTTAACAGAAAAACAATGGATATTATAGTATTCAAAATCGTTAACCTACTTGAAGCAATTAAGTTCATTCTACACCGTATCAAAAATTTGAGGATACACTGTACCGATATCTGTCAAAATGTTCTCGGACTACACCGTACCATGATAAAATAGCACTGGGTACACACCGTATCATCGTGACATTTTTCAAACCCAAAAAACATCTACATTCTGCAAGCTATGTGGTCAAAGGTTGTTTACATATACTCTAAATGGAATGATTCGAATATCTATGCACCTTCTAGGAGTCAGAATGCCTCTAAATGACTCACAGGCACCAAATAGTGGTCATCTCTCGATGGGATGGCGAGTTGTCCGTCGTCCGTCCGTCCGACGTCCGTCGTCCGTCGTTAACTTTTGTCTTGTTACCACAATAGGGCCTTCATTTTTCATCCGATCTTTACCAAACTTTAACAGGTTGTTAATATCAATGAAAGCTCGGACAAGTTCGAAAACCAGCCAGATCGGAATAGTTTCACCGGAGTTATGGCCCTTGTTTTGCTGAAAAATGCCATATTAAGCCTTGTGGCCACTCTAGCACCTTCATTTATTATTTGATCTTTACCAAACTTGCACAGATTGTTAATATCAATTAAAAAGCTCGGACAAGTTCGAAAAACAGCCAAATCGGATTAGTAACACCTGAGTTATGGCCCTTGTTTTTTCTGAAAATTGCTATTTTCTGCCTTGTGAACGCTCTAGCACCTTTATTTAGTATTTGATCATTACCAAACTTGCACAGATTGTTAATACCAATTATAGCTTGAACAAGTTCGAAAATCAGCTGAATTGGGTTAGTAACACCAGAGTTATGGCCCTTGTTTTTTCTGAAAAATGGCATTTTCTGCCTTGTGAACACTCTAGCACCTTCATTTATTATTTGATCTTTACCAAACTTGCACAGATTGTTAATATTAATGAAAGCTCGGACAAGTTCGAAAACCAGCCAGATCGGAATAATTTCACCGGAGTTATGGCCCTTGTTTTTTCTGAAAATTTCCATTTTCTGCCTTGTGAACGCTCTAGCACCTTCATTTATTATTTGATCGTTACCAAACTTGCTGAGATTGTTAATACCAATTATAGCTTGAACAAGTTCGAAAATCAGCTGAATTGGGTCATTAACACCAGAGTTATGGCCCTTGTTTTTTCCTGAAAAATGGCATTTTCTGCCTTGTGAACACTCTAGCACCTTCATTTATTATTTGATCTTTACCAAACTTGCACAGATTGTTAATATTAATGAAAGCTCGGACAAGTTCGAAAACCAGCCAGATCGGAATAATTTCACCGGAGTTATGGCCCTTGTTTTTTCTGAAAATTTCCATTTTCTGCCTTGTGAACGCTCTAGCACCTTCATTTATTATTTGATCGTTACCAAACTTGCAGAGATTGTTAATACCAATGAAAGCTCGGACAAGTTCGAAAACCAGCCAGATCGGAATAATTTCACCGGAGTTATGGCCCTTGTTTTGCTGAAAAATGCCATATTAAGCCTTGTGACCACTCTAGCACCTTCATTTATTATTTGATCTTTACCAAACTTGCACAGATTGTTAATATTAATGAAAGCTCAGACAAGTTCAAAACCAGCCAGATCGGAATAATTTCACCGGAGTTATGGCCCTTGTTTTTTCTGAAAATTTCCATTTTCTGCCTTGTGAACGCTCTAGCACCTTCATTTATTATTTGATCGTTACCAAACTTGCAGAGATTGTTAATACCAATTATAGCTTGAACAAGTTCGAAAATCAGCTGAATTGGGTCATTAACACCAGAGTTATGGCCCTTGTTTTTTCTGAAAAATGGCATTTTCTGCCTTGTGAACACTCTAGCACCTTCATTTATTATTTGATCTTTACCTTGTGAACACTCTAGGGCCTTCAATATTAATCGAATCTTTACTTAACTTTGCCAGTATCTTTATATCAATGAAAGCTCGAACAAGTTCAAAAACCGGCAAGATCGAAATAATTTCAACGGAGTTATGGCCCTTGTTTTGCTGGAAAATGCCATATTTAGCCTTGTGAACACTCTAGGACCTTCATTTATTATTTGATCTTTACCAAACTTGCGCAGATTGTTAATATCAATGAAAGCTCGGACAAGTTCGAAAACCAGTCACAGAGGAGTTATGGCTCTTGATTTAGTTAAAAATGCTATATTTTGCCTCGTTAATACGGTAGGGCCTTCATTTTTCATCTGATCATTACCAAACTTTACCAGATTCTTTAGTTATGGCCTTTGATTTAGTTGTTTTTTGCTAGAAACTTATAAGAAAACATAAATAGCAGTCACTCGCTTCATTGATATTATAAGAGCCATGTTAGCCAGTAGAGCGTCCACAGGCCCTCTTGGGCCTCTTGTTTAAAAATGGGAAACCACTGGTTGTGAGAGCTGACTGTGGCTTTAAAACCGGATATCTGTGAGATGGACGGGAATAATTCAAGACATTGGACATTTCCTGATACTCCAAGTACAATTATATCTAATATAAACGATGGATATGAAAAATCCAGGTGAAATAACAGGACACCTACCTTCCGACGTAAACATTGTCCGCCATCGTGAAAATAATACACCGTATCATAAGCTGAACACCGAAACACGTACCAGACAGTGAGTTTGTTCAAATGGTGATACTGTGGTAAAAGTTGACCCCAGTCACAGTTTTACATCGAGTTCTATTAGGAAAATGCTGTTGTAATTGTTTCTTTAACATGTGAGCACTTTGAGGCGACGCCAAGGCGAGGCCCTTTGGCCTCTTGTTTATGACTTGCAGTTGTACACTTTTTTGTATAAAATCACTTCAGAGTTAGGTTTAAGAACAGCAGTATTTATAAGAATGGGACTTTTGATGAGGTATTACATTATAAAGACCTAAATTAATTAAAACAATTGAAACTGTTATCTTAAGTAAATGTCTATTTTAACAATGTTTACAAGTCGCATATTTTATCAATCCACCCACTAAAACCTCAAAGGAGGCCGCTGCATTGTCACGCGGAGGCCGCTGCATTGTCACGGCAAACAATTTATGGACCAATTATTATTCACATGAAGCGTTGGATAAAATACATTGACTACTGTAGCTTTGTCAGCAGCATTGTCAGCATCTATATATACATAACATGAGTGTCAGCATCTATATATACATAACATGAGTGTCAGCATCTATATATACATAACGTGAGACAACTAGTCATATATAAACCACAGCACTCAAAGGCAATTGCACCGTAGGTTAACACTGTACAACAACTAAATAAAAATCAAATTCAATAGTCAATGAATGGGACAATATACAAACACCAAGAGTGGTGAATGCAGGGTAAGCGACTTGGAACGGTCAGTCAGCACTACGGCCTATTGGTTAACTTAAATTGATGTTCTGTGTACACAACCTCGCTATTAAACCTTCTTGACAAGGCAATGTAAATAAAAGTATATCCCTGACAAGACAGTGTAAATACAAGTATATCCCATCAAAAGGAAATCTTTAAACAATAAAGTCAACACCCAGAAAATATAGTAAACGATAAACTTACATGTTTTTGTAAATATAAAAAAAGAAGTACTTAATTAGAAATACCTCAGAATGTATCCATACTTTTACTGAATAACCAAAGCAGTTAAAAAAAACACTCCCTTTTCATGGATTAAATGGCCTTTATTGTTAATTTTGAGTTGTTTGTTTTACAAATGTTCACTCTTAATTCGCACAAAGTACTATCAAGAAACCATATTATTGTAGTAGTTAGTACTGGTATGTCAGGCATAGTTTTCTGAGTACAAATGTGTACTATGCCGATATCCTGGGTACCGATCCTTATGTGTAAGCGTGTCTTTTTTTGTTGTTGCTGTTTTCGTTTTAACTAACTTCCATATTGTTATTTTAAGTAATAATATTATCTATTATTTAAACGAGATATAAGTACTATTGGCTTTTATTATTCCAAAAAGTTTGCCATTAAGTAATAGATAGAGTATGGTGTCATTGAGTTGGTTCATTTAACCAACGAGATGAAACCATACTCTATTTGTTTTGTAGCATGTCCATTTCAGCTCTATTTCAGTTATTCTAACTGTTATTGATATTACCAAATCAAAACGTAGCAATGGGATGGGCTTACAGACTCGTTGCAACTCGTGACAGTCCAGACATACTACCGTGCCATTGAGAGACTCTTCTCATGGCACGTTGGTGGAGGGATTATACTCCTTAGAACAACAGACCCACATACAAATTTGTTTGAAAAGAATGAGGGTGGGCCTCATAATCTGAATCAAAATTGAATATCACAATGTTCTCATGAAATTGCATGGCTAACAGTGATTTACAGTTACCTATATAAATTCTCCCCCTCCCCCAAATACAATATCCTTAAGATTATGGCAGGTTCCCGGATTCCAAAGTATAGCTTCCCTCTCTATGGGGCGGGTCGTAATAACATATAATGTGTTGATAATCCGTTTAACAACATCCCATTCATTCAATTATTTCTCTTGAAAAGCACATATTCAATAACTTCACACACAAAATTAAAGGTAAAAGTCTGCGTTTTGTTAACAACAAACATTAAGTAAATACTAATATTGAGATAAATGAGGGACAGTTTAAGGCAGTACATAGACCCCTGTGTGATAGTCTTTGTCATTGTCACAAATACCCCCGTCATAGGCAATACACGTTCGATCATTTTTAAGTAACTGTCATTCAGTTACACTATTTCAGCATGCACAAAAATAGGATATGACTATAATAAAATGCAAAGAATATGTTAAGAAGGTACTATTGTAACAATTGTACCAATTCTAACAAATAGTTGCCATGGTTAGTAGTTAGTACAGTAGTTAGTCTATGTATTATCCTTCTAAATTGCGTCTTCTTCGATGAGTTTCGTACAAATGCATGTAATAGTTTTCAATTTCATATGCATACTTCTTTATTGTGATTTATATGGGTGGGGTAATTCAAACTGATGTGTTAAACATTGTTAAAATAGACATAAATTGCAATTAAAGGCATTAAAATAGACATCTAATTGGATTTTGTGTTTGCATGTGTTAACTATTGCTTCGTGTCTTTATGTGTAATACTTTTCAAAATGTCTTAATTATAATAAGTATTGAATAACGCATACACCTAAAAATGGACTTATAAAAGGCGGAAACACTCCCATTTCCCTTATCTAGAATCCTTTAGACTGTTTGTGTCTTTTGTGCAATATATGCTTATATCAGATAATTAAAATAATAGTGATTTTGCAATTTTTCCGAGGAAGACTAACACTTCCTGTTCGATGCGAGTATCCTCTTTTCAGAAGTTGCTGAACTTATATATGCAAGCAAGGGCCTGAACGTTGCATAGTACATACTTTCATTAATCCATAATATAATAATTAAATCATCGTAGAATAGTTGTGAATTACTGATTCTTACAATTTTATACATATAATTTTTAAAAAAAATGTATACTAACCTTAATTGCATAAACAATGTGTCAATAGTGGGTGGGGTATTTTAACTTCCATTTTAAAGCAAAATAGTGATTTTAAGTCGAATGCTGAAACAAAGCTCATATATTTTGTATTAAACTAATATGAATAACAAACTTAATTGCATATTTTAAATTATATTAACAAGTATCAGAATAATAATGCGCAAAAATGAACATCCAAAATGTGATGCCAAGGCTACAATGATACACCTATTATTGTTCGAATTAAACTGTATAAGCTACCTACCCGTTCCAGATTGCTGAAAAATGTCATCTACAGACATCGCTCTTTCCAAACAATTATAATGACAGAATTTGCCACCTGAGTTGGTAGCAATATCGAAAATATCAATATCACGGTCTAGTAGTAATACAACAACTGACATACACGCAGTCAAACAAATTGTTTTAATTTCAAAAGTTGGTGCTAAATTGATGTAAGACTTTTTAAAACGCAGGCCCATTGGAATGAATGAATGAATGGTGTTTTACGGCACTGAATGAATGAACGAATGAACGAACGAACGAAGGAACGAACGAACGAACGACGAGCGAACGAACGAACGAATGAAAACGCATTAATTCAGGGATTTATCAATCAATGTATTTGACTGAAATCAGTATTGTTTTTTAAAGAAACTGTTCTTTTCATTTTCGTTTTGAACTTATACAGGTACCAAATTGTCTGCAAATTAAAAACGGCACACGCAACTTTTAAGTGTATCTTTTACAATAATATATCGTTTTTTAATTAGATTGTTATCATCATACTAGTAGCAGAGAATTGATTTTGAAACTAACCCACATATTATCAGGAACGTACATAACGAAATCTTTATTAAATAATCATTTTTTTATATTTTTTTTTTGTTTAAAGACATGCAAACTTAATTAAGAGCTGTAGTCAGTAAGTACGCCCACTGTTTGTAATTACAGACAAGACCGGCCGTATAGGTCACTTATCGGCTATTATTGATCCCTTTTGCGTAGATAAGCCGTAAATATCTACAGCTATAATAGCGCGTTGCACATCCCCGTTTATCTACAGCCATACATACTATGATATGGAAAGCCTCGACTGCCTTCTGTTGACCTTTTGCATTTTGTGCAGTACGCTTTCTAAGTTGTCCTGTGCATTTTCTAAGTTGGTTGTCCTGTGCATTTTCTAGGTTGTTATGTGCATTTAGTAAGTTGTTATGTGCATTTTCTAGGTTGTCATGTGCATTTTCTAAGTTGTCTTGTGCAATTTCTAAGTTGTCATGTGCATTTTCCAAGTTGTTATGTGCATTTTCTAATTTGTTATGTGCATTTCGTATGTTCATTTAGTAATTTCTTATATGCATTTCGTAGGTTGCTATGTGCATATTCTAAGTTGTCTTGTGCATTTTCTAAGTTGTTATGTGCATTTTGTAAGTTGTTATGTGCATTTTCTAGGTTGTTATGTGCGTTTCATAAGTTATGTACATTTAATAAGTTGTTATGTGCATTTCGTAGGTTGTTATGCGCATATTCTAAGTTGTCTTGTACATTTTTTAAGTTGTTATGTGCATTTCGAAAATTGTTACGTGCATTTTTTAAGTTGTCTTGTGAAAATGTACATAACAACTTACGAATCTCACATAACAACTTATAAATGCACATAACAACTTACGAAATGCACATCACAACTTAGAAAATGCACAAGACAACTTAGAATATGCACATAACAACCTACGAAATGCACATAACAACTTAGAAAATAGACAACTTAAAAAATGCACATAACAACTTAATAAATGCACATAACTTAAAAAATGCACATAACAACTTACGAAATGTACAAGACAACGTAGAATATGCACATAACAACCTACGAAATGCACAAACAACTTACGAAAAGCACATGACAACTTAGAAATGCACACTTAGAAAATGCACATAACAACTTAGAAAATGCATATAACAACTTAGAATATGCACATGACAACTTAAACAATGCACATCACAACTTACGAAATGCACATAACAACTTACGAAATGCACGAGACAACATAACAACTTACGAAATGCACAAGACAACTTAGAAAATGCACAGGACGACTTAGAAAATGCACATAATAACTTACGAAATGCACAACTTAGAAAATGCACATAACAACTTAGAAAATGCACAAGACGACTTGCAAAATGCACATAACAACTTAGAAAAAGCACAAGACAACTTAGAAAATGCACATGCCAACATAGAAAAAGCACATAACAACTTACTAAATGCACATAACAATTTACGAAATGCACATAACAGCTTAGAAAATGCAATGGACAACTTAGAAAATGCACATATCAACTTACGAAATGCACATAACAACTTATGAAATTCACATCGATCACAACTTAGAAAATGCACATAACAACTTAGAAAATGCACAAAACGACTTACAAAGCGTACTGCACAAAATGCAAAAGGCCAACAGAAGGCATCCGAGGCTTTCAATACTATTGCGCCTGCTATTACATAGGAGTGTTTGCATGGCATTTGCACAACTCGATTAGTCGGTTTAAATGGTTCCAAAATACCCAACACATTTTTTTTTTCAATCGGGTGTTTCTGAACCAATTGAAGTTGTTTTACAAATTCATTTTAAAATGAAATAACAAATGAGGTGTGATAACAGAACAGAATTATATTTGCTAAGATAGATGAACCCTCCCCTATTCAGCATCTCTCTATGCTGCTTTAGAACAAAAAGAGAACATTTACTCACCATAATTGTTTTTAACTGAGCCACAGACCTAATAACAAATTATTATTATTATTATTTATTTATTAATATGTCTGTAACTGATCCTACATCAGGCCCGCTATGCATGTGAAGCGGCATTGGACAAAAATACCTGCAACTGGATGCTCTGTCAATAGGTAGCTGGATCATGCTTGTGTAAGAACACTTGATTTGATGTCATTGAGTGAGGGTGAACTTTTAGACTTCGAATGCGACTACTATTTGGGGGCAAAGCATGTTTTTAGTTGTTAGTGTCAGAATTATTGTTAAAAGTTATAATGAAATGTTATTCAATTATTGTTTAATTGTCATCTTTTAAAGGTGTTTAATTAATCCAATGCCAGGATTTATGTTCAAGTATGTTAACGAAATAACTTATAAAATATAAATGCAAGTATGTTCGTTTTATAGGCATGAAACCACCAATTATTTTCCCCATTGACACCAGTGTTAAAATATCACATATTAATGATTTACTGAAACTTCAACTCAAATATGGATGATGCAGCAGCGTAATTTTCATATAGAAAACTAATTTTCCACTTGGAAAATCACCGGAAAAGGTGGGGTCACAAGACATGTAAGAAAGTGTTCTTGCTTGTTTACTAAACAGGTCAAGGAACAGATTGTATGCATTGATTAAAAATTTCAATAATGTTCATCAGTGATCCAGTAAAACCTATTAATACATTACAACAGGGCCTGTACATACACAACAAAATCGAATAGAAATGGGCAGTTTTTCCCTACTTATAATGCCCATTGCCATCAAAAAAGGAGAACTTTTATTATAGGAGGGTCACGCGTAATTGGTGAACCTATAACACGCTTTATTCTCTACCCAATGAATGTTTAGTCAATGTTAAAGATAATTGTTTGGGAATCATAGAATCGTAGTTAGTCGTTTCTTGTCTGTTTTTAGCTCTACTTTGGCCTTATGCCATGGTCTTGTGTCCGTCGTCCCTCCGTACGTCATCCGTGAACTTTTTGATGTCAACACTCTAGTACCTTCATTTTTCATCCGATCTTAACCAAACTTTATCAGGTTATTATTATCAATGAAAGCTCGGACGAGTTTGAAAACCAGCCAGATCGGACCAGTAACACCGGAGTTATTGCCCTTGAATTATCGAGAATTGCTATATTTTGTCTTGCCAACACTCTAGCGCCTCCATTTGTCATCCGATCTTTACCAGGTTATAATATCAATGAAAGCTCGGACGAGTTAGAAAATCAGCCAAATCAGACCAGTAACACCGGAGTTATTGCCCTTGAATTAACGAAAATTGCTATATTTTGTCTTTTCAACACTCTAAGTCCTCCATTTTTCATCCGATCTTTACCAAACTTTACCAGATGATCAATATTATTAAAAGCTCGGTCGAGTTTGCAAACCAGCCAGATAGGACTAGTAACACCGGAGTTATGGCCCTTGAATTATTGACAAATGTGTTAACTTGTTGTCAACAATCTAGCACCTTCATTTTTCATTTTTCATTCGATCTTTACCAAACTTTACCCATATTGTTAATATCTATGAATGCCTGCACGAGTTAAAAAACCAACGAGATCGGACCAGTAACACCGGAGTTATTGCCGTTGAATTAACATAAATTGGTATAGTTTGTATTGTCAACACTCTAGCTTCTCCATTTGCAACCTACCTTTACCAAACTTTGCCAGATTGTTGATATTGATGAAAGCTCGGTCAAATTCGAAAACCAGCCAGATCTGTCTGGACTAGTTCTGCTGAACCCCTGGCCGAATTTCAACGAAACTTGGCAAGGATGATTAGTACTAAGCCTAGTTGTGCATATCATCACCGTGTTCTGGTTGAAAGAATTTTGGCAGAGTTATGGCCTTTTAAATGTTTTAATACACAAACTTCGTCTGGACTAGTTCTCCTGAATCCCAGTGGCCGGATTTCAGAGAAACGTTGCAGGAATGATAAGTACCAAGCCTAGTTGTGCATGTCATCATCGTGTTCCGGTTGAAAGATTTTTGGCGGAGTTTGGGCCTTTTACAGGTTTTAATACACAAACTTTGTCCGGACTAGTGCTGCTGAACACCTGGCTGAATTTAAGGATGATCAGTATCAAGCCTAGTTGTGCATGTCATCACCGTGTTCCGGATGAAAGATTTTTGGCGGAGCCTTTTACAGGTTTTACAGGTTTTAATACAATAAATTTGTACAGACTAGTTCTCCTGAACCCCTGGCTGGATTTCAACGAAACTAAATTGCAGGAATGATCAGTACCAAATCTAGTTGCACAAGTCATTGCCATGTTTCGGTTTAATGATTTTTAACAGAGTTATGGTCCCTTATACTAGTACACAAACGTTATCCTGATTAGTTTTCCTGAACCTCTGATTGGATTTCATTGAGTGATAGTACCAAGCCTAGTTGAGCATATCGTTGTCGTGTTCTGGTTGAATGATATTTGGGGGAGTTGTGGCTCTCTAAAACGTTTTAATAAATAAACTTTGTCCGGACTAGTTCTCCTCAACCACCATTTGGCTTTCAACCAAACTTGGTTGCGTATAGCATTGTCTTGTTCCGGTTGAATGAAGTTTCGTGAAGTTATTACCTTTAAAGGTTTTATTACATAAGCTTTGTCTCCACTACCTCTCCTGATCCGCTGCCTGAACGTCCAACAAATAACTTGGTAGGGATGACCATTACCAAACCTAGTTGCACATTCCTTCGTCGTGTTCCAGTTTAATGTTTTTTGGCGGATGTGGGCTATGGCCCTTTCTCCGTGTAGGGGAGACATCTGGTTTTACTTAAAATAACCCCTAGTTCTAATTTAGTAAGGTTATTTCGCAATTATATAACACTTATATAAAATGGGTTTTTGACCGCCTGTATAAAGGGGGGTCAAACAATTGGTGTGCCTTGAGTCCGTAAATAACCATACCAAATTAGAACAAAGGTCCTCTTGTTTAAATTGTTAGCATGGGTCAAGGGTTTAAGTTTCTGTTGTGGGTTATGTTGTTTTGTGTTGTTGTTGGGTGTTTTTGCAATGTTTTAAAAAAGTACTGATGGGAATTTTATGATGACAACTCTTGATATAAGAGCCGTTTTAATCAGCAGAGGGTCCACAGGCCCTCTTGAGCCTCTTGTTTAAAAACTCTCAAGGTGTCCATAAATACCCTACAAAGTGTTCACAAATACCAGACTGGTTCACAAACTGCCTCCACGACATGCACGTAATTGTTTTTATCATGCAGATATGCACTTTTCTGCCTAATAAAGGGATAACCTATTAACTTTGGCTTTATTAGGCAATGACCAATAGAGCAAATCGATGCGGAATCCCTCGGCGTTTATTGTACGTAACGTTATCTGACGTCATGCACGTAACGTTGCCTGGCGTCATAAAACAAACAAAAAACAACAACATGGCGGTGTCCTCGATAAGCGTAACAGTCTGAGAACTAGGTAATAATAGTAATTCATACACAAAATGTAGATAATCTACATGATAAATAGAATATTATGTCAGTGCCTTTTACTATCAAGTTTATTAGGCTCGGCAGAGCCTCGTCATTCTTCGTTTTCTAAGCCTCGCCTAATAAACCTGATAGTAAAAGGCACTGACATAATATTCTCTATATATGTGTAGTCTTTACTTGGCTATATATCCATCAACTGTCCACAGACTATCGAAAGAAATTTAATTTGCGATCATATTTTGTTATATCCTTATCAGACTATGCCTATATGAAATAGCTGTGCAAAATATGGCTTACGTGTTCCAAATACGCGACACCGCTCTAACCAATATGATTACCTACTAGATACATTCGAGTTATGATTCGAAGAAGTAAACGAGATGTTGTGAGTGAATTAAATTGAATTGAATTGGGTTTTACGGCGCACCAACACAAGAAAAGTTATATGGCGCCAAACAGGGATGAACATGCCAGGCTCATCCTCCATTTACATCTAGATAAAACATGGAGAATGGGCCTAAAACCTTCTAACCTGCAGAACTGCAGAGTTGTTGCAAATCCATTTACGATGGAGCCACGTTTCCACATTTGCATATACGGTGTCTAGTCTCATTTATTTGACGTCTTTGGGTGCTTTTTTTACATACGGACGTTTATAGATGCACCCTGGACTCGGAGGATGGCACATATAAAAATTGGGGGTGTGGGGGGGGGGGGGGGGGGGGTCCTCTGCCTCTGCCTGTATCAGGATTTGCAGTGGTTGTGAAAAGAGTCCATAAATAAATGCAGTTAACGATTTGGTTCAAACTGGAAGGATATAATTATATATCTATTCGTGTATTTTCAGATGCCACTGGTCTTGACGTTGTAATGTCACCCACGGCAACAGGTGAAAATTACGGCTTCTGTATAAGCAACGAAATTTCAAACAACACCGACATTCCTACATGCATTTATAACTGGGGAGACGGTGAAATAGATTCCTTCGAACTTAGCGACCCTACGACCCCTGACGATATTTCCCGGGAGTATTTGTCATATGGAGAATTCGACATCACCATGTTATGTTTAACAGAAACCGGAATGGCATTCGACCAAAGATTGGATTTTTATATAGGAGACTATATCAGTAATTTTGAAATAGCCAACTTGACAGAAATCGCCAACTCGGCAGAAATCAACCTTCCAATCAAAGCACCGCTATTAACTGATGTCATCCTCGATATCACCATGGACACAGGCACAAATGTCTCAGTCATGTCCACCTTGATTAACAATGGATATACCGCCAATGTAGCTGACGCAACAAAAGGTTCGACTTATTTAACATTCCCGATGGCCCTGTTCCCTTCAAATGGCTTATATGCCATTCAGGTGAATGCGTCTAACCCACTTACCAGCGTATACTCCAAATACGCGGTAGTTGTTATTCAAGAGGAAGTGGTTGTGTCGTCTGTACACATAGATGGTGGTTATGCCACACCCTCACCAACATATGTCCGGGTCAACAATTCATTCAGTGTCTCAACTACGTTTGTATCGGGAGAAGACGTCACTTTAATTTGGACTATAAAAGATGCATCGAACATTTCATGGGACATGATTGGGCATGCATGTACCGGCATTGTTCGTACGGATGTTATGTCGTACACTTTTACAAACACTGGAATATACTATATAGAAATACAAGCGTCTAACTACGTCAATACATACACACACACGATCATTGAAGTGCATGCTATACATGAGGTAAATGCGTTTTCCGCGGAGGTCACGGATGCCATTTCACTATATAGTGACCCAGTGACTTTCCAGATTATTATTGATTCAAGCGTAATACTGGTACCACAGGGCATTGTGATTTGTTCAATAACATTCGGAGATGTTACCCCAAATAATAATACAACGTTTAACCTAACACATTCGACGTATGTTGCAAGTCTGATTACACCTATTACACGTTCATACGTCGTTGGAAGTTATACCAGCAGTATTACCTGTACAAACGAGCTACCGAATTTAATCGACGGTACTTTTGATACCACATACCACAAGACTTTCAACATGATAATCGAAAACCCGGTTGGCAACATTGTTTTGACACATAACAGTCCAAACATTACCCATCATAAGTTTAGTGAAAGCATCACTTTCACCGTTGGATTGATTTCTGGCAATCTACCGCTGGCTAATATCACGTGTGAGTTCAGCTACACCGGTCCCGTCAATAGCATCGTCAGTGTATTTGGTGACGTTACAGAATCATCCAACATAATTAATACCAAAATGTTTGGTTCTGCAGGTTCATACGCTTTGTCAATCACCTGTAGAAATCATTTGACCAACCACACATTAGTCGCACTATCTTTAGAGATCTTCTACGATTGTTGGCAAGTCGAAGAGTATTTTGATCCAGCCTACAAGAATCCGTCAACTCCCATCAGAACAATGATCAACAAAGACCTTTCTGTAAGTAGATCTATAATAAAATAAACCATAGACATATATATATGCATGTATACTCACGGTCAATGAAAACGCAACACAAAACACTCTTTTAAAAGTTAGAATTTGAGGCATTTTGGATAACATATGATATAATCCATATAGTGAGTCGACAATTAACTCTTTTTCTGGATTAAGCGCATTCAACATTGTTGTTATGAAATGCACTTTCTTCAGTTACATAGCACAAAGAAATCATTTTCTCGGAAACATTCTTTGCATAATACTGCCAGAAGACCATAAAAAGGCCAGTAAAACCAAATGGAACTTATTCCGAGACATATTAATGCAGCTTGAAATGTAGTGGAACAGTTTTCTTTTATGATTATCCATAGTCAGGGCTTTTTCCCCCGGAAATATGGGAAGAGGCCCATGCCTTTCAATAGGGGAAAAAGAAAGCGTAATTTTCGAGTTAAAGGGGAAAAAAGAATGCGATTTTGAGATACAGGGGGAACAGTGTATTTGGCAGAAATAGATAAACGCCCCTCCCCTAATAATCCCTCCCACGCCCCTTCCTTCACCATTTATTCAGAAATTTATTTTTAAAACTTACCAAAAGATGCAAGTTAATCTGTTTCATTCATAATGCAACGCACAAAATCACTAGAAAACTTAAAATCCGATGCATTGATTGATTGACAGGCGGACTTCGGTTTTCTTGGTAAAGAAAATCATTACATAATGTCTGATTTAAAAGTTTAATTATGTATTTTTGGTCTCAAATAAACGCCCCCCTTTTCAAAAACGTTACGCCCCCGGGGCCGTTTATTAAGGATTTTAGGATATCACTGAAGGTGATGAATACCCCCACTTTTTTGCTATGGCCGATGATGGGCAAAATGAAGAATAATAAATGTCTAAAATATATGTTATTTTTTTAATGTGAAAGAAACATTAAAGCAGAGGCACATCATATCATCACGTGTGAACTTTATGTCAAGTGTAATAACAATCCATGAAAAGTGTTAAAGTGGAATCCACATGAAGTTCATTATAGAGTGAAAATTTCTAAGTTAAATAAAAGGCCATAATTCTGTAATAAATTAGTCATCAAAAATGTGTGGTGTAGAAGGACATAAGGTAATCAGTTGTTATGTGTACATGCATTTTGGTAACAATCAATTCGAAAATGTTTGAGAAAAAATGTGTTAACAGGTCATTATACAATATTAATAGTGGAAAATTCTAAGTGAAACAAATGGTCATAATTATGTAATAAACTAGGCAATCAATGATGGGTGAATTTAGAGGGACATAAGATCATCAGTTGTTATGTGTATATTAAGTTTGGGAACAATAAATTCGAAAATGTTTAAGAAAACATGTGTTAACATGTCATTATACAATAAAGGGCCATCATTCTGCAATAAATTAGGCAATCATTGATGGGTGATGTAGAGGGGCATAAGGTCATCAGTTGTTATGAGTATATGAAGTCTAGGAACAATCCATTCAAAAGTGTTTGAGATATGCAAGTATTAAACATGTGTTACGCAACGGGACGCGACGTGACGGGACGCGACGGGGAAAACAAATATGTTACGGGACGCGACGCGACGGGACAATGGGGACAACGTGATTCCTATATAGCCACCACTTCACTTTGTGAAATCGGGGGTATAATATTATTGAGAAAGTTAGAGGGGGAAATAATGTTAGGCAAAACAAATATTTATTTTCTTTTTTAGTGGAATTTAAGGGCAATTTTCTCAGCCAAAGAGAGAAAAAAAAAAGTCTGTTATGCTAGAGGAAGGGCCGATATGCGGCCGATATGCGGCCGAATATCGGCCCCTGTTTAAGAAGGGAAAAAAGCCCTGAATTATATGTAATCAATGTTAAATGACAATGTAAATAATTGCGTAACTGCTTGTCATAAAATAATCAAACAGCATAAATATATGGAGTTAATGGTGCGTTTACATTTATATCCACGAATAAACTTATAGCAGACCTTTTCAAAATATCTCTGAAAACCCCTTGAAGGAATAAACCGACATAAAATAAACTCTCAGAGGCAAGGGCAAGCATTCTGTAATGCAGTTACCAGTAATTAAAAATAATGCCCATTTTACAATCGTTTTCCTATCAAATCTTCGAATCCCCTTAAAGTAATTTGATAAACTTGGCATGTGTATGCACTGTGAAAAGACATCATACAGAAAAATTCGATAATTGTTACGCTATTAATCAGATAATTGGTTACGCAATTAATCAGATAATTGGTTACGCTATTAATCATATAATTGGATACGCTATTAATCAGATAATTGGTTACGCAATACATTGCTGACATGGTAAACACGTTTTGACAGCTATCTGCATCATCTAAGAAACCTTCACATTCGCAAGCTTGAGTACACAGTTGCTCATTACAGGAACAAATAGCCATCGCTGCAGTCATCTTCGCTCAAATCACTCTGGTGGTGAAACAGCTTGGGTTACCATTTGAAGAGAATACAAACCAGTTCGAGGGTCAGCCATATACATGTAACCAAAATCTAATGGATTGTGAGAGAGGGTGGGGGTTTGCTTTGCTTACAAAACTTCTCTCCAAATCAACAACTAATATGTACATCAAAGCAAATGTAGCATAACGTTATCATTTGTTGGTGATACTTTTCTGGGCTTGACCCGAGCTTTTCTCAGTATAATATTCATCCGAAACCAACTCAGTGATATGCACTGACTACGACCATTTATAAAGCAAACCAACAATTGCGATTGCAGCAGCTTTTACCTGACAGCCCCGTGTCTGTAACAAGATCTGTTATGTTCATTTTTAGACATTACTTGAAGGGCATTTTTCTTTCCTATTCTATAGAATGATAAGCAAGTGTCACACCCTGTAATGCAATAAAATGAGATTTATTTAACTGAATTGAATTGAAGTTTATATAGTCGCACGAACAGCTAAGGTAATATGGTGACTATTCAGCTTCAGCTGGTGGAGGAAATTAGATTTGTCATGCCTGGGCAGACGTCTGGGTAGAACCACTGACGTTCCACAAGCCAGCTGGATAGCTTCCTCGCATAAAGATCCCCGTCCCTTGACGGTCATTTAGTGATTTCAAGTCAGAAACTCGAACCTCTCGGACACGGATGATTTATTACACACGGTGACCATATGAACTGAGATGAACCTTATGTAATTAGAATGCATGCCTTTCCTACCAGTTTTAAAGTACAAACTTTCTATGTTGAGTTTGGTAAAATTTTGAAACAAGTAGGACAAAGACATCTTTGTCTGGGCTGATAACACAGAGACTATTTAACTGCTGGGATCGATTATAGGGAAATCCTTCACGAGTGGTAGACGTGTGGTTCTTTTCACGAACGAGCGCACGCGAGTGAGTGAAAAAACAAAGCACGTCTACCATCAAGTGAAAGATTACCCAATAATCGATCCCAGCAGTTAAATAATCTATTTATTACATTTTAAATTACGTTTTTGCAAACAAATATTCGCTTTATTGAACGTTATCGGCGGATGACGTCGACGTCAGCAACACTTTGTTTACGTCACGACTCAACGATAGTTATTATTGTGTTCTAAGTTAGCAACGTTAGTTATTATTGTGTTCTGAGTTAGTTATTAATATTAAGCCATTATGAATATTCTTGCACTGAGAAATCCCGATGTTTCACGCATAGAAATGTAATAAAACTGCTTTTCTAACTCGAAAAGATACTGTAAGTAAGTAAGTAAGTAAGTAAATATTTTATTATAGTGACATGTGTATACGCAAATAACAAACATTTAATACAAATGCATAGAGAAACACCCGGCCCAACGGACCTATAAGTCACCTTATAATTATAGTTTACAAGTAGTCAACATGGTTAAACATAATAGAAAATACTGTTATGAGCTCACAATGTACAATTTACAATACAATTAAAGTTACAAAGGGTTCATTCATAAATATTATATATATTGCGATAAATAGTG
>JAWPHD010018071.1:0-41584 GCA_037043455.1 Cyrtodaria siliqua | reverse complement strand
TCTATTGAGAAAGATAAACGTGCACCATGTAACCACGTAGGGGCTCACACACAAATAAGTATACGTGGAAAACATTAACCCAAGAACGGGTGTAGGGAAATTATAATGTCCGGCTCTGCCACTGACGTGGTTGTCATCAAAACACCGTAAGAACTTTGGCATAGATCAGCTTTGGATTGCCTATGGAAGGATTTAAGGATTTAATATGGCTATGGATACATTACATTATGCATTTTCCCGAAAACTGATGTCCAAATACCGGAGCATTTTCTTTATTTCATGCCTTCACATGTTGCTAAACCGTTGCAACCTTCCACGGGAAAGTTGAAGTATACATGGCAAACTTTGAATATATACTAGAAACTGTAACAGAAAATGTGGTAAACCTCAGCAACATGCCTAGCAGTATTGATGAATCAGATTGAAATTTCATGTGTTATGTATAATAAATAAAGCAGTACACGGGTGGTAAATGAAGTCATTATACAAAACAACTCTTGAAATTCCACAAAAAATCTACATTAATACATCATGCATATCGATGTGTCTATCAAGCAGTATGTGAATGGTCTCAGTCAGGTATGCACCTGTGTGGTGGTCCAAGGGCGGGGGAGGTGGTGGGGGCGGGCATACCCAGGTTTTTTTAAACAAATGTACACATGTGTTGTCTAATTCCCATCACTAGGGGCAAGATTTATGTATAATTCCGCAGGGTAGGAGTTAATATCAAAATATCCATGTCCTACCACGGGGATAGTTTTTTGTCTAATCCCCGGGGAATGTCCTGCAGCACCCACCCTAGGTAGAGTAAAAGATTGATAGGTGCAGGTGCATACTACTAAATATCAGGTTATACTTTATCCGTCTTAATGTCTCTGCACATATGTTGGTGACCACTGGAACCGTATTGGACAACTCTTTTCCGCGTTTCAGCTATTTGTCAAGCAGTTCGGTAATGTGGTTGTAAGAGAAGAAACCGTACATGTGCTACCGTGTTACTTTGGCTATTTGAACAGAATGCAAACTTGAAAGTAGTTTATCAGGCCTAATTATAAAATTAGATATACAAACACAATCAACCAAATCATACATTAAAAAGAAAAAACAATTATAAGGGAAAATAGAAGCAAAGCATGCGACACTACAACCAGAACAGGGTTGATAATATGGGTACCGCCTTGGCACAGTCAGTAGAAAAAAACGCCGCTGGAAGATAGTATCAGTCCTAACTTAAGTTTAAGATCATATAAAATAAAAAGTCTAAAATATGACAATATTGGTAGTATTTTCGTATTTCTATGGAAGTTTTGTGGGTGGGGTATTGATTTAATTGGCAATAGCAAAGAGTACGTGTGTTCCGTTAATAAATACATCCGGATATCGTTATGCATATTTTAATACGTATACAACCGCAATTATATGATTCAGGAAATCTGATAACCACTACAGAATTTAAAGAATATATTGAACATATAGTTTGTGGTGGGTGGGGTATACTCTTATTTTTATTTCGAATAAAATCATAATCATGCCGAAATATTTGCAAAAAATATTGTTGGTTTTAAAGCCGAAGCCAATCTATAGTGAATGAGAGAGGTATAAGTAGGATTGTGGATTGTATGTCTCAGATATGGCAGTATCAAATTAGAAACTTTTTTTTTTTATAAATGTCTTCAATTACCAAGATATAGGGGAAGGAATGTATTTGGCTCAAGTTTGGCTAGCTTTAAAACAAATCAAACTTTCGTTAATATAAACACTAAAACCAAGTTTAACATGTGACCCAGGGCCGGGTTCAACTTTGGTCACAGGGTCACCATTTGAACAAAGTTGGTAGAGGACCGTAAGCTAAATGTAAATACAAAATATTAAACAGTTGTCTCTTGTAGTGTCAGAGAAAAGATTATTTAAGCTTGTCCCAATATAAGCCTATGTAAAATATGTGATCCCGGGCACAGGGTCAAATTTGACTCCATGGTCAAACTTGGTAGAGGACCATAAGCTGATAAGAAATAGAAAATATTAAACCTTTAGCTATTGTAGTTTCAGAGAAGAATATTGTTTAAGTTTTTTTCCTATATCAGTCTATGTCAAACCGTGATCCCTGGGGCGGGGCCAAATTTGACCCCGGGGTCACAATTTGAATAAACTTGGTGGAGGATTCATAATCTGATAATAAATAAAAAATAATAAACCTTTATCTCTTGTAGTTTCAGAGAAAAAGATTTTTGAAGTTTTTCCATATAACTCTATGTAAAACTGATCCAAAAAGGGACCCTAAGCTCCCAATTAAAGAAAAATGAACCAACATAATAATAATAATAATAATTTTAAAAAAATGAACCCATGAACCAAGGTTTCTTACGAAAAAAATGCCTCCAGTGAGATTTGAATACTAAACCCCTGGGGGTTCCAGTGTACATTACCAAATATTGAAAAGGGCCATAACTCCGGTGTTACTGGTTTGACATGGCTGGGTTTCAAGTCCGAGGATAGATTCAAGACCAGCATCTACCACCCTGTATCTCTGACCGGCACGTGCTGCAAATTCCACGAACAAATCGTGGTGCAACATGGTGAATCCCCTTGATTTATAAACATCAAATCCTTACAGACAGCCAGCATGGGTTCCGGGCACGTTGAAGCCGTGAGACCCAATTGCTCACACTGTTCTACTAACTAGCAGAGTCACTGTCGTAAACCTGCTCGTATGATACTTCAGTATAGCTTTCGAACGAGTGCCTCACCTACGATTTCTGCCCAAGCTTGAGGAAATATGCAATTTATTTAGATTTCATTGAACGCAATCCGTCTAGTCAAATACAAGTCAACAGGTAATAGTCGAGTTTACCGGACCCACTCCTCGTCCGGCTCTTTAATAAAATTCATCTGCCAAACTGCCTCAACTACAAGCCCAGATTATTTACAGACGATTGCAATATATACAGAGTCATCAAAACTGCAGAGTACGAAGCTACAGAACTATGCTTCATGATGCTAGCCGAGTGGGAGCGAACATGGGACAAGCTATTTCATCCAGACAAATGCAACGTCAGTCGAGTCGGCAGAGCACGCTCTCCATGCAATCGCATTTGACTGCAGAAAGCCAGAAGAGCTTGTTAAGTTATGTCTATAGTCTTAACGGTGTTAATGTAGGACTATAAATAACTAAGAACGAACAACGTGTTCTAACTAATAATCTGTAATTACGATGTTATTCATTGTAGTGTAAATAGGAAACTGACGAGCAGCAGTCAGTGTTCCAGACTGCAGTGCGTGGTAAGAGAGTGTCTGTTATAAGACGACATATGGTAATACAACAACTCCCTTTTTAAATTCAAAGTTATAAGTTCTTTCATAATATAAGAATGCGTATAACAAGTTCATAGATATAAAATGAATTCTTGGCAGAATTAATTAATGTTTAAATTCAAATGCTCCGTTCGTGGTCAGTTTGGCAGCTGGTGATTAATCTCCAGTATCGCAGGCTGCGATGATCTTTGGTCTATTAAAACGTTATTTAGATCTGACTTTAAAGAGTGTCAGTGATAGGGCTGATTATCTTACATCTCCCGGCGGCACACTGAGGTTGATTAATGGGCATTTAATCCAACATGTTTCCAAGTTTATGGTAGTTCCATGATGATTACACTGATTATGTGACCGCCTTGACCGGGCTAATGAGCATTCACCAGGAAGGGGTTAACTTGACATTTTAGTTAGACACAATAACTTTGCTTTTAATGTGTCTGCCATATCGTGAGATGCGCTTATCAGTACTTTTATTTATGAAAGTGGTTTATTTTAACGCATTTGTGGCATTTGAAAAGGCATTTTCTCTTTGCGGCACTTTGGCGGGAAGTGAACTTTCACTTTGACACGGCGAGATATTTTCCTTTGTTTTAAGAAGGTGTCTTCTGTTCCTACGGTAAATGGCATTATCAGCTTTTGTCATAACCGAGTAGGATCGCTCATTATGCTTTTTAACTACGACAGCAGGTTTCCACAATTTGTTAGATTGTTGAATTCTTACTGTGTCTCCAATTGACAAGGGGCTCAGAGGTTTTGCATTCCTGTCATAAAACCGTTTCCCTTTCATTTTCTTTGACATAATATTCTTTCGAATTTGACCTGTGTTGGGGACCCTGGGGACTAACCTTTCCTTAACTACAGTAAAACAGAACGCAATTGTCTCCCCATGAGTAATTCTGCCGGGGAATACCCAATATCTAGAGGGGTAGCACGGTATTCAAGTAATCCGATCAGAGGATCCTTGTTATCGGCCTTTGCTTTTGTAAATATGCGTTTGACAGTTTGCACAGATTTTTCACTAAGTCCATTTGATTGCGCGTATTTTGGAGAGGACGTAATGTGATTAAAGTCCCACGAGAGTGCAAATTCAATAAATTCTTTGGAGCTATAGCAGGGCCCACTGTCCGAGATTATACGTTCTGGCACGCCTAAGCGTGAGAATGCTGACTTCATGTGATGAATTACAGTGCTACTCTTTAAGTTTGTAATCTGAACAACTTCTATGTAGCGACTAAAATAATCGACCATCAGTAGAAATTCCTTATTGTCCCATGTAAACAAATCGGTGCCGATAGTTTGCCATGGATAAGTGGGAACCTCATGTGGTATGAGGGGTTCCTTGGGGTTTGAATTTCGGTGCTCAAGGCAGGTTGAGCATTTTGATACCATTTCAGTTATTTCTTTTGAGATCCGTGGCCAAAACATGACGTCACGAGCTCTCCTTAGACATAACTCAATTCCCATGTGACCAGTTTGTAATTTATCAAGCAGTTTTGACCTGAGTGCTTGAGGAATGACTATCTTTTCCCCTTTCATGATTAACCCATTAACAACTGATAATTGATCACGGACATTCCAGTAATCTAAGATTTGTACGGGACATTGTTTTCTTAGACGGGGCCAACCTTGGAGAATAACTTCACTGAGGCAATGTAATTGTGAATCTTGCTCAGTTTGAGTCTGTATTTCCTCTATTTTACGATCACTCACAGGTGAACCGGACAGTACAGTGTGTACATGTAAATCCATACCTTCGGACAGGTCGGGGTACGTGTCAGCAAGTGGCTTACGTGACAGTGTGTCGGCGACAGGTATGCTCTTACATGGAAGGTAATTTAGGTTTAGGTCATAGCGTTGCAACTGAAGCATCATGCGTTGCAAGCGAGGGGGTGCCGCACATAGCGGTTTCTTCATGATAGAAACGAGTGGCAAATGATCCGTTTGCACTTCAACTCTACGCGCATAAACATATTGATGAAAGCGTTTGCAGCCGAAGAGTTTTGCGAACATTTCCTTCTCTATTTGTGCATAGTTTATCTCTGTCTTTGTCAGAGATTTGGACGCATAAGCAATCGGCTTATTGTCTTGTAGGAGGGTCGCTCCTAGTCCAAATTTGGAAGCGTCAACCTGTAATGTCAGCGGTTTTGTCATATCATAATATGACAGAACAGGTCCTGGTGACCTTGTAAGGATTTCCTTGTTTGCTTGGGGCTCGTCCCATGCAAATTCTACATTCTTGGCTAACAAAAAGCGTAAGGGGCTTGTGACCTCGGCTTAGCTAGGTGCGAATTTTGACAGATAATTTATCATGCCAAGAACGGTTTCGAGCTCAGCGCGGTTTCGCGGCTGATCCATGTCGTTAATGGCGGACACCTTGGAGGGGTCAGGTTTGAGTCCATTGGGCGTCAGTATGTGTCCAAAGTATTGAACTTCTGTGACACCAACAACGAGTTTGTCAATATTAAGTCTAATTCCCTTTTCGTGGGTACGTTGCAGAACATTACGCAAGTTTTGGTCATTTTCTTCACGTGTACGTCCGTACACAAGAATGTCGTCTACAATGGCGGCGATTCCTGACAAACCTTCATAGCATTCATCGATCATGCGTTGGAATTCGTCCTGGGAGCTCTTAAGGCCAAATGCAAGGCGCTTAAAGCGATACCGTCATAATGGGGTATTAAAAGTCAGAAACGACGAAGTTTCAGAGAGCTTGATGGTCCAGTTTTCAGATCGAGCGTCTAATTTTGAGAAAAACTTAGCGCCACTCAATTGGGGAAGGACATCTTCTAACGTACGCATAGGGTAGTGAGGGCGAATTATTGCCTTATTTAGGTCTTTCGGGTCGAGGCATACCTGACGGCTTCTCAACAATGACCATGGAATTGACCCATTTTGTTGGAGTTGTGACTTTCGCTATTACGTCATCTTGTTCCATGCGGTCTAATTCCGTTTTGAATTTGTCACGCAGTGCGACAGGAACTCGTCTAGGTGGGTGAACTACGGGGGGTACATTCGTGTCAATATTAATGTCACATTCACCGGGGGCTTGACCTATGCCTTTGAATAAACCGGCATATTCGTCAAGTATGACTTCCTTATTCAAGGAATGCATGTCGTCCGTCTGTATCGGAGACGCGTCCTTATCAAGGGAGTACACTAACTTAATCAGTCCAAAGTCAATACATGACCGTAAACCTAGAATTGATGCTGACTTTGTCTCTACAATGTAAAAGTCAGTAGTACGCATGTACTCATCGTACTTGCAGGGAAGGGAGCAATAACCTAGTGTATTAAGTTTACTGCCGTTATATGCAGTCAACTCTACGGGTGGCTTTTTTAGGGGCATGACTACACCTAATGTGTTGTAAATATTTAGTGGTATAATATTTACTTGTGCACCTGTGTCCAGCTTAAATTGAATAGAGCTTTTGCTTACCTCAATTGCCACAAATGCCTGATTATTCCTAATTTTAGAATACACAGAGTCAATGTAATATTTCGAACTCGCGAGATTGTCAGCGATTCGTTCACAGAGTTTGATCGACACATCTTGGAGAAATGGTTCCATTTCTTGCAATTGTAACATTGTTTCCCGTGTGCAGGGCACTTGTTTTTATTGTGCGTATATCCACAATTGTCACATTTCGTTGTTTTCGTCGGCTGTCCCTTTCGTCTCTGATATGAGTTCGGTGCAGGTCCCGTCGGCTGTCCTTTTTTCGGTGCAGGTCCTGGTCCTCTTTGTGGATGCTGCTGGTAGCGGTTGATGGCGTGAACCTCTGGTGCGGCGGAAGTTGATGATGCCATTGTTCTCAGCTGTTCTTGAGAGTACTCAAAATTGTGACATATCTGGATGGCTTTGTCCATTGTCAGTGCTTCTCCTTCGTTTATGAGGCGTTCTTGTATTTTCCTGGAGTTTACTCCAAATACGATCCTATCACGGATCATGTCGTCGGCGTCATTGAACTGACAGTCAATAGCCAACAATTTTAATTGTGTTGTGAATTGACCCACTGTGTTGCTTCCTTGGGTTTCATTATTACATTTGAAGCCAGCGAACACCGGATTTAGCTTCGGCTGGACATGCATGGCAAATCGCTCACAAAGTGGAGTTAGGCGTTTTGCCTCTTCGTCAGGTATTGTCCAGGTATTAAAAATGTCTCTACCGGTATCACCAATCCATAAAAGGAGATATGTGATTTTCACTACCTCTGGTTTTTGCTTAAAGGGACCAGCAAAAATTAAATCACAATGTTGCTTGAATTTTTTCCAACTTGCTGGTACGTTTTTTGATTCCCAGTCCATGTGGGGTGTTGGAATTCCGGACAGATCCATACTGGTAATGGTTTTTTTGAATGTTTTTTAAATTCCAACGATTTGTGTTTGCAGGTTAAATCCTGTTTCTGACACCATGTTATGTTATGTCTATAGTTTTAACGGTGTTAATGTAGGACTATAAATAACTAAGAACGAACAACGTGTTCTAACTAATAATCTTTAATTACGATGTTATTCATTGTAGTGTAAATAGGAAACTGACCAGCAGCAGTCAGTGTTCCAGACTGCAGTGCGTGGTAAGAGAGTGTCTGTTATAAGACGACATATGGTAATACAACAGAGCTAACAAGCACTAGAGGTTGCAAATACAGCTAAGTATCTTGGAGTGGACCTAGCACCCAACCTCTCATGGAAATACCATATCGTCAGTATAGTGAAGAAAGCCAACAGCATGTTAGGATTCCTGAAAAGGAACCCCGATAAACTAAAGCATCTTCCGACGTTACTCTTGTTCGATCAAACTGTCATCGATCTGGCGTCCAACATTGTCATTATCATATCATGAGTACGATAGACTGAGAAGATTCAGAGATGAGCCGCCATACCCTACACCATCAACAGGTACCACAACATCATTCATGTCACCGACATAGTTGAAGATCTTGGTTGGGAGACACTTGAGACCAGGGGAGCTAAGATTCAGATGACCATGGATATAAAAAATATACTATTGGGCACACTTGGATTTAAAATAAATATTTGTTTTATGTGACAAAGTGACAATCATAGCTATATTGAGAAAAGTTGGATCTACACACATTGTTTGGACACCCCACTGTTTATATTACCAGTAGTGTTATATGGATACTCTGTGCTTCTAATTCTAAAGGCATTTTAATATTTCTGCTAACATTTATTTCACAATAAAAGCGAGAAACTATTAACACGTTTTCTTAGAAAATGGAAACCTCTACACTTCGTTCAACACTAGATGAAATCAGTACACATGAAATGGAAAATAGCAAATGTTCTCAGACTGAGAGTTCAGTAGAACATCAAATAAATACAGGCGTTCAATATGATGGGATCTTATACAGGGTAAAACAGGACGACGATACAAGGACACACATTACTTTTCTGTCAGATGTGCTGTTCAATCTTTTCACAGCAAAAGTCAAGTCAGATTTTAACTTGCCGGATGACATAGATGTCTATAAAATAACCACCAGAGTGAAGAACGTCCGATGGTTGGTTGGGCTAGATTTAGACAGTCGCGAGCTAGAGGTATCAAACCCGCTCACCAAACATGGACGGAAAACAATTTCAAATTAAAAATGGGGCATTTAATGGAGAAATGTGTTAATATTACAAATACAAATTTGAAAGAAATTGCCCAGATGAAATATTTAACAACTACTCAGGACAAACTCTCCATGGTAACACCAAATGGATCTGGTACCCCCAGTGTGACATTGCCATCATCAACAGTAGTAAATGAGGAATTAATTCATGCCATGTGTGAATCAATTAGTGATTTGAAGGGAGAAACTGAGATGCTACGTCAAGAAATGGACACCATAAAACAGCAGCAAACGTATGCTGCTGCTCTCAGCAGGGGCACCAGATCACAGGTTGAACCAACAGATCGGCTGTCTCACTCACAGCATGCAGAAAACTGCCATACTGGACACCAAACAACTTCCCAGCCATCAAAGGCTACATCCCAGCAGGAGATTGAAGCGGTGATCAGTCCGAGACACTCCATCAGTGAAGACTCTGTTTTATCAGACACATCCTTGCATACACCACAGAGACCATCTGCGGCGCAAAAGTCACCTGTTCACAATACACAGAAATCAATTAACCACAAGAAGATTTTGATAATGGGCGACTCTATACTGCATGGTGTCAATTCCAAGGGACTAAAACATAATGTCCATAAGCACTCTGTATCGGGAGCAACAATCAAAACACTTATAACAGACATACACCTATATGATCTGCAACAATTTGATACAGTTGTACTGTATATAGGAGGTAACGACCTCTCAAGAAACGCTGATACTGAACTAATTGAAGAGCAGTATGACCAGCTTATTGCCCTCATCAAGGCTGGAAATGAAAACTGCAAAATAGTTCTGTCAAAACTTGCACCTAGAGGCGATGTTGACGTTCACGCAGTAAACATGATAATTGAGCGCTTGTCAGTTCATCACAAAACTGACTATGTTGACAACTACCGTTCCTTTCACGATAAAAATGGAAAATTATTAACCCGTTTCCTGAACGAAAGGGATTACATTCACCCGTCCAAACCAGGAACCAAGCGAGTACTAGCCACTATAAATGAAACAGTTGAAATTGTGCATGACTTCGCCAAGTGCACTTTTGCCGGAAAACCAGTTCAACAATTTGGCCCAACAGGTAACTTCACAAATGCAAGAGATGCCAGAAACAGGCGTTATTTTCAACCCAGAAAGTGCTTAAACTGTAATGAAACTAGCCACAACACAGATGAATGCAGACATCGGCAAGCAGTCAAATTTTGGGCATGTGGTCTCATAGGTCACAAACAGGACGTATGTTGGAACTTTGTATAGGGGCACGGCAATGATGCCAACTATCACAGACACACAGAAAATCGTTTCAGTGTTTTGGACACGATATGTGAAAATTGTGATTCTTGTATTGGTCACATTAACATACAGGGATTATCTACAAAAATTGACCAAATTAAATTAATGTTAACTTCTCCTTTAAATGAAATTGACGTGCTTGGAATCAGTGAGACAAAATTTACTAGTGACCATAAAACTAAATCATTCTATATTGATGGTTTTCAAGTTCCATTTCGAAGAGATAGAATAGTAAACAGAGGTGGTGGTTTGATTGTTTATGTTAAAAATGGCGTAAATTGTACTAGAAGAACCGACTTAGAAGATGATAATATAGAAATTATATGGATTGAGATTAAGCCAAATAAAAGTAAACCATTTCTTATTGGCTCGATATACAGACACCCCGAGTCTAGAGTAATATGGAAAGAATATTTTGATGAGCACTTAGAAAAAGTTCAGTTAGAGGAAAAAGAATTAATTATTCTAGGAGATATAAATCGTGATTTACTTAATCCACAGATAAATATAGAATGGTCTAATTATATTTCATCATTAGGGCTTGTTCAAATGGTAAAAGAACCAACAAGATAATGGCCAAATTCAAAAACTCTCATAGATCATGTTTATACTAACTTTGAAGAAAATATTATATTTGTAAAAGTACAAAAAATTGGCGTTAGTGACCATTATCCAATTTTCTGTACTCGTAAATTAAATTTTAAAGATAAAACAAATACTCACCAATCTATCAAGTAACGGTCTTTTAAAACTTTTGTTGAGGAAAACTTTATTAACGATCTTAAAAGCATATCATGGAGCACACATGAAAGTTATACAGATGCAAATGACTTACTTAACACCTGGATGACTAATTTTTCAAGTGTTATTGATAAGCATGTGCCGCTTAGAATACATAGGGCTACAAAGCTCCAACAACCTGATTGCCTTAATTCTGATATTTTAGATGCAATAAAGGAAAGAGATAAATGTAAAGCAAAAAATGATGCTCAAAATTACAGAATTTTAAGAAACAAAGTATGTAATTTGATTAAACAATCTAAGAAGTCCTCTTATGAAAGAAAAATTGAAGAAGGCAAATCAGATCCAAAGTCAATATGGAAAATATTTAAAGAGCACGGTGCCTCCACAAAAACTTCTCAAAAAGGAAATTCTGTAAATCAGATCAATAAAAACAGAGGAGAAATAACAGATAATTTTGAGATGGCAAATGAGTTTAATATTTTTGTTATAAATATAGCTGCAAATTTAAAAGAACCTATTTCAAACTCAGACTTTACAAAAGTACAGCAATTTGTAAATCGCACTGTTCCAGACAAAATGTACTTTAACATTCCTCTCATAACAGAAGAACAAACTCGTAAAATGCTTCTCAGCCTAGATACATCCAAATCCACGGGACTTGACCAAATTGGTCCTAAATTACTAAAATTATCAGCCAATGTAATATCAAAAAGTATTACATATATTATTAATTGTAGTATAAGACAGGGAATTTTCCCAGATACGTGGAAAGCTGCTAAGGTTAATCCCTTATTCAAATCAGGTGCATCTGATAATGTAAACAACTACAGACCAATTTCTATTTTACCAACTCTTTCTAAGTTGATTGAAAAACATGTGCACAACTCATTTGTTGAGTTTTTAAACTATTATAAATTACTATGTAAATCTCAAAGTGGGTTTAGAAAAAGCCACAGCTGCGAAACGGCTTTAGTTCATATGATTGACAAGTGGTTAAAAGGATTAAATGAAGGTAAATTTGTTGGTGTAATAATGGTTGATTTTAGGAAAGCATTTGACTTAGTGGATCATAACAGTCTTTTAAAAAAATGCAGATCTATAAATGTAGTGACACTACAGTTAAATGGTTTAAATCTTATCTAACAGATAGGAAACAAAATGTTTCACTAAATGGGGTTCTCTCTGATAAACAGTTAATTACATGTGGTGTACCACAAGGCTCTATTTTAGGACCTCTCCTATTCTTATTATTCATAAATGACCTTCCTATATGTCTTGATGGTACTGTATCTAATACAGACATGTATGCGGATGATACCACTATCTACGATGTTAACACATCAAAAGCAGTAATTGAGCAAAACCTTCAAACTGCTTTAAATACCCTCAATACTTGGTGCCTAAATAATGGTATGGTTTTAAACACAGAACAAACTAAAGTGCTCTTAGTTACTACACCTCAAAATCGTGCAAGACTTGTTAATAACAAATTATCATTAACATACAATAACATTGAACTGCAACTTACAACAGGTGATCAAATTCTGGGAATGCATATAGATGAACACTTGAAGTGGGATAATCACATTATGTATATTCGTAAGAAAATATCAACCAACATCTGGCTTCTGTCAAGAATAAAATCATATATTCCTTTAAATTACCGGATAATATTTTATAAAGTATATGTTCAACCTCATCTAGATTACTGCAATATAATAAGGGGAAATACAAAGAAAGCTAACATACAACTGTTATTACGTTTGCAGAGAAGAGCATGTCGTACTATTTTAGGCGACCAATATACCACACTAAATGAAGCACTGGTTATCATTAATTCCCTTAATATCGAGCAAAGGATATTTCTCCAAAAGGCAAAATTTATGTATAGAGTATCAAAGCATGCAGTCCCGTCATATATTTGTGATATGTTTCATCCTACTGTTATCTCGCAGAGAAATCTACGATCTGCTTACGAATTAAATTATATAACTCCAAGACCAAACAAAGAACTATTTAAAGGGAGTATGTCATACGCTGGAACAATTGTGTGGAATAGCATTCCTTCATATATTAGAGAATGTACTTCTTTAAAAACCTTTACATCTAACTGCGATAAATGGCTGAAAACACAATCATAATGTAATTATTGTAAAAGTATTGTTATGTTTGGCAGTTTTAGATAATTATTGACATCTTGTGTACTGTGTGGTACTTTATTATGCACACCACCACCTCAAACCATGTATATAGTTATGTATATATATTAAGAATGATGTGTACATGGTTGTATATGTGTGTGCATGTGTGTGTATTTGGATGTATGTGTGCGCAATAATGTAAGTGCGCAATAATGTAAAGGAAATATCACTGTTTTGTTATATATGTTTTACATTGTACATGTACATGTATGACTTTGCAGAGGGCCCCAAGGGAGATTAGTGTTGGCTAATTGGGTCACCCTCTATAAATAAAGACATTCATCCATTCATTCATTCATTCATTCATTCATTCATTCTCTACAAACTAATCAACCATGCCAGCTGATCCGTACCTAACACCTGTATCTAACGCACACGTGTAAATCACCAGAGAAAGTTGAGACAGATGGCATCTTATACAGATGCGTTAAAGAACTGTATTCCCACACCATCACCCCCAATCCCATATCTGTGAAACTCACTGACTGCATGGTAGCCTAACCTTCAAACGTCAAACGGGAGATAGCCTCCTCACCCTTTAAAGTTTATCGCTCCAACTATAAGTGGTCCTAATGATAGTTTGAAGATGTGTCGGTTGATAGGTTGAGTCTAGCAACCCATATATGTCCTAAAAATACAAAACGTTATACATGGTAATGTCAGGACGAACCCACAAAGGCTTACATCATGTTACGACTGAGTAAATGTTGGTACACTTAAAATATTGTAAGGTTTGATACAGTTTTTAGAGGAGCTTATGGGATGCCGAGTTGTCCGTCGTCCGTCCCGTCGTCCGTCCGTCCGTTAACGTTTGTCTCTTTAAGACGATAAGGCCTTCATTTTTCATCCGATATTTACCAAACTTTAACAGATTGTTAATATCATTAGCAGCTCGGAAAAGTTCGAAAACCAGCGGGATCGGACAAGTAACAGCGGAGTTACGGCCCTTGATTTAGTTAAAAATGCTAAATTTTGCCTCGTTAAGACTATATGGTCTTCATTTTTCCGATCTTTACCAAACTTTGCTTGATTGTTAATGTCAATGAAAGCTCGGACATATTCGAAAAACAGCCTGATCGGACTAGTAACAGCGGAGTTATGGCCCTTGATTTATTTAAAAATGCTATACGTTGCCTTGTTAAGATGAAGGGCCTTCATTTTTCATCCGATCTTTACCAAACTTTACCAGATTGTTAAAACCAATGATAGCTCTGACACATTTGAAAAACAGCCAGGTTGGACCATTTACACAGAAGTTATGGCCTTTGATTTTCTGATATATGCTATATTTTGTCCTCATTATGACGAAAGAGTCTTCACTTGGACGGATTTTAGTGAAACTTGTCAGGGAGGATCAGTACCAAGCCTAGTTGTACATAGCGTCACCGTGTTCCGGTTGAATGAGTTTGGTGGAGTTGTGTCCCTTTAAAGGTTTTAATACACACAATTTATCCTGACTATTTCTCCTGAAACCCTGGGCGTATTTAACCGAAACTTTTTAGGGATGATCAGTTCCAGGTCTAGTTGTGCAAATCATCGCCGTGTTCCGGTTGAATGATTTTTGACAGAGTTATGGCCCTTTAAAGGTTTTAACTAGTTCTCCTGAACCCCTCGCCAGATATCAACGGAACTTTACAGGGATGATCAGCACCAAGCCTAGTTGTGCATTCCGGTTTACAGATTTTTGGCAGAGTTATGGCCCTTTAAAAGTTTTTGATACACACATATTGTCCAGGCTAATTCCCCTGAACTCCTTGCTGGATTTCAACGAAACTTAACAAGAATGGTCAGTATCAAGCTTAGATGTGCATATCATCGCCTTATTCCGGTTGAATGATTTTTGACAGAATTATGGCCCTTTAAAGGATTTAATAGGCAAACTTTGTCCAGATTAGTCTCTTTTGAACTCCTTGCCAGATTTCAACGAATCTTGGTGCGGATGATCAGTAACAAGCCTAGTTGCACCTGTCATTGCCATGTTATGGTTGAATGAATTTTGGCAGAGTTATGACCCCTTAAAGGTTTTAATACACTAACTTTGTACAGACTAGTTCTCCTGAACCTCTGGCTGGATTTCAGCGAAACTTGGCAGGAATGATCAGTACCAAGCCTAAATGCGTATATCATCGCCATTATCCGGTTTAATGATATTATACATACAACTTTATCTTTAGCCGGTAGAGCGTCAACAGGCCCTCTTGGGCCTCTTGTTTTTATATGCGGTTACATAGGGCTACACTAGAAGTAGAAAATCGAAAGGGAATAATAGCATTCGAGGACGACAGTCAACCATAAACACGCACAGACACAAAGAACACCTTTAAAGATGAATAAAAAGTAAGATAAGACATCACAAACAAAAAAGGGTTGACAATAGGGCTACCGCCTTTGAACGGTCAGTGGCAAAAAATCCACTGGGGGTTTAAATCAGGTTCTGGGGTGCACCAAATATCACTCTTACCCTATTGTCATCCCAGAGAACGGGACAGTGTAAATAAAGATATCCCCACCAGGTAATAATAATCTCTAAAAAACAGCTAATTAATTAACTAGCAGCTTTAATAGACAACATTTAATTGAAAACGACTGGGTACTGACTTCCTATAAATGATTTTTTTTCAGATATGTTGTTACAAACGGCTAACGACTGGTTACAAATGGATACATGTATCTAAACATATTATTTGAGGCAGATTTGTTTCAGTGGATACATGAGACCCTCCCCTGGGGTCGATTTTCTATTGTTCTCTGAACATATGATACAATGTTCCCTTTCCCACCAAAATATTCGACTTCGTCCACCAAAAATATTTGCCCAATGTTCCCTACAAGTATTTCCAATGTTCCTTTGTTATCCAAAAGTATTTGCACATGTTCCCCAAATGATGATTTAACAAACCATTTCGCCTGGACTAATCATAGTTGAATTTTAGACAATACTGTCATCACGATTTTTTTGAAATGTTAAAGTTGTTGGGTTATTTTTATATTAAAACTATACAGTATGCTAGCATGTTATTTCCTAAATGCTCATGTTTCCTTGTTTCCTTAAAATATGCCAATGTACGTTATCTTGTTCCCTGAAAATGGCAGACAATGTTGCCTTGTTCCCAAAACATAAATTATCATGTTCCCTCGTTCCCAAAAACATGAAATGGTTTGTTAATTTATCATCTGGAATGAATTTGTGGAACTTTTGCGAATATTTTTGGTTAACAAGGGAACATGGGAAATACTCTAAGGGAACAAGGGCACATTGGAAATTTGGTGAACGAAGTCAAATATTTGTTGGGGAACAAGAGAATATTTTCATAGAAACAATGGAACATGCCTTGGACCCCACTGAGAGGGCCTCTTTATTATGGAGTACAATTTAGGTCCGAAGACGAAGTATCTCGATGACGAAACATCCAACACCATCTGCAGCAGCAACAACAACAACAACGACAGGAGGCTTTAAAAATAAAAACAATAATAGGGCTGTATGCCATATCGCATATTTTTCAAATTAACGGTAAGAGCACATGGCAATACACAAGAGTTTATTGTTAAAACGAAATTATACAAGTTAGTTTTGTATTTAAATAATAAAAATTGAGCGTTCTCCATTTATCATTGACATTGGTTTTCGTGGTTTATTGCGTCTGCCAGGCATTATTCATTTATTGTTTGGGGCACATTGTTTTTACCAAAGATTTTGTGGACTTTTCAGACACACTTGAACTGGGCATACTTGTTAGGGGCCAGTTTCCGTCCAAGCACAGTTTGATGAAATTGTTAAATAGACTTGCAAACATGACGTTTTTAGTTCATAAAATTTTAGTGTATCATGACCTACAGTTTTAGTCTATTTATAAAAGGGGTCACGTGCCACTTCGATAATTTATATATAAAGCAAAATTCTTTTTTTTGGTGTAAAATTTCCAGGAAGAGGTATACCTAATAGAAACAAGAGTAAAAATTGTCAAGATACATAGATTTGTCTGACAAATAAGTTTATGTTTGCAAAATTGACGGGAAAGTGGCCCCCCGCGACCAATAGTGCTATTTATATGTCATTGAAATGGGCGTTTGTTAATAGAACAAATTGTAAGATACAGCGTTTTTTTTTCACCATTTTTAGGAATGGGTTCCGTGACCTATTCCTAAAATGGGTCCGTGACCGGGTCAAATTGGGAAAAAACGCGAAAAATCTGGAATTGGGAATTATTTTTTTTTTTTTAATTTTTTAATTTTTTTTTTAATCAAAATTGGGAAAAATGCTATTTTTTGGCGATTGGGAACAGGGTCCGTTTACCGGACCCTTCCAAAGAAGGAAAAAAAAACGCCTGAGATAACAAATCACAAAAAGAAAAGGAGAATGTTTCGGAGATAGGTTATTAGGCCTTGTAACCTGTTTATATACCTGTAGCCGCACCCTAGAGTATGGCCAAAGGGGTTAAGCGAGCTGGTGCCCATAGAAACCCCATATATCGCGGTAAAGTGTCTATCAATGGAGTTTTTGAAACCATTCATGCTGGAAGATGACACAACATGCTCTGGTAGACTGTTCCACGCATTGATTACTCTGTGGCTGAAGAAGCTCTGCCTTGTGTTGAGTCTAGCTCTGGGTTTCTTTAGCTTTAGTGAATTTCCCACTTAATACTAATGTTTAATTCGAATAGATCTCTGGGATCAATTCCACTCAAGCGTTGTAATATTTAGACATTTTAATCTTTCGAGATAATGTAGATGTGCTGTGTCGTTACAAGCTTGGTAGCTCTATGCTGAATTTGTTCAAGTAGTTCATATCCTTAACAAGGCTAGGAGACCAAGCCCGCACACAATAGTCCATATGAGGTCGTACTGATGACTTATACAATCTGATAATAGTATTACGGTACCTAATAACTATGTGTCTTCTAATCATACCCAATATCCTGTTAGCTTTTTTGGCAGCTGCCACACATTGTTTAGAAGTCTTAAGATCCCTGGAAATAATTACTCCTAAGTCTTTTTCTTCAGACACACTCTCCAACAGTTCATTGCCCATTACGTAAGCATAATTTGGATTATTATAGCCAAAGTGAATAACTTTTACACTTTTTTTTATATTAAATACCACTTTCCAGTCCTGGGACCACTCACAAAGGTTAACTATATCATTTTTGTAATGATTTAATATTTATTTTGGAATGAACAGATCGATATATTTTCGTATCGACTATGATGCAATGTCATTATAATGGTTATCTAGGCTTCCCTGGTTCCTGGTTTAGTAAACCCGAAATATCAAGGTACATAATGGGTACCATACTGGAGTGGTGAGAAGTTATCTAAAAGTAAAATATGTTATATACAGTGTATCCTTAGGCTTAGTTCTCATAAAACCGTACAGTGCATCCATGGCCGAGATAGTAGAGACTGCATCTAATACTTTTTTGCCTGGGGGAAAAAAATGACATATATATAATTATATGGACTAACACGTGTTAAAATGATGTAAAACATCATTCAAACAAACAAACTCATCCATCCGTGAATGCTCATGATTGTCTCATGTCAGCTTCAGTGGAAGTATAACACAACTATACTATGAGTAGCATTGTTTCAAAAACTTGGTTTGAATTTAAAAAAAAAGAAAAGTTGTTCATATCCATCAACATTTTTTCGTCTTAAAAGACTTAAAAGACATAACAGAACAAATTGCAGCAACAAGCTGCTGGAAAAAATGTTGGATTCTGAACATAAGATACCGTATTGTTTCTAATTAGCGCCCCCATTTCTAGTAGTGTTAAATGCAGTTTTGAAAAAAATCCATTCATAAGATATTGCTCTTTTGTTGTTGTCGACATACCTTTTTACCTGCCAATAAATATGTTGTTTTTTCTGAGACTCTCTCATACAGTAAAAGTTATATAATAGTAATATATTTCATTTTAAAAGTTAAATCATGATTAGTTTTTAGCTCTGCTGGGCCAAGGGCCAGCAGAGCTTATTGGATGGCGAGTTGTCCATCGTCCGTCCGTCGTCTGTCCGTTAACTTTTACCTCGTTAAGACGATACAGCCTTCAATTTTCATCCTATCTTTACCAAACTTTAATAGATTGTTAATATCAATGAAAGCTTGGACAGGCTCGAAAACTATTCCTTGATTTCGTTAAAAATGCTATATTTTGCCTCGTTAAGACAATAGGGTCTTCCTGTTTGAGACGATCCATACCAAACTTTACCAGATCGTTAATATCAATGAAAGCTCAAACAAGTTTGAAAACCAGCCAGATTGGACCAGTAACGGCGGAGTTTTGAATTAGTTTGAAAATGCTATGCTGAAAAACACAAAATTGTATTAAAAAACTAGAAAATGTCTCTCAACCTGCACTCAAAATTGTTGTGTTGGTCAAGCGGGCGAGTGGAATTTTACACCCCTGACAAATTATTGAATATTAATTTTACTAAATAGAAACAAGATGTTTTGATGGAATTCAGTAGCGGAACAAAAAGAGAACCACTTGTGGGATTGAACTCCAAGCTGACACTAAAATTACACTCTGACTCATGGGTAATAATAGACAAGCACCCTAACCAATTGAGTTGACAGGTAAATGTTGTAAAGCAAAACCTAATATGAACAAAACCTAATGGGGTGAGCAACATAAATATAAATATTTTATATTACAAACAATAAATACAAATATCATTTGAGTCTATGTTCATGTTTTCATGTACACATTTCACTGAATAAAAATCAGACATGTATTTGCTTTATAATGCTCAATATACGATTTACTTACAGTCTCCCTTTAAGATATCTCAAAAAAACAAATCCACAACATACTATTTTTAAAGGTGAAATGTATGATAGACAGTTCTAACTCAAGTACCCAATTTTAAAAACACCAAAGGAACTAAAACTGAAGGAAATGTCTTTAAGACAGATATGTCATCGCATTTTTTTTGCTTTTAAAATTGCTAAATAAAATGTTAATCCCGCTGTTTTTTACTTTAAAATTACAAAATCTTCCCTCAGGGAGTAATCTGGAAATGGACCTTGGTCCCAACTGTAAGTGAATGTAATTAATGATTTACTCAGGCTTTGTCTTTGGTACTGTATTTGTTTTGTTTAATCTGACATGATAAATGCCAGACTACAAAGGAAGCTTGATTGAAAGATAGTGTCCACAGTTTGTGTTTTATGACTGCTTAATTGGTGTGAGAGATACCAGTCCCACTATTCTGTTAATTGACACAGCCAGTTAAATGGCTCTCTGATAATTTAGTGACCTCCATCCTGTTTCATGTATTAAATGATGTTGGTAAAGGTTAAAACTATTTATGAAAGTTAATTATCAAATGAATCTGCTGGAATGCTGGGAGTAATGCCCTCCCTCACAGTCCTTAATGATAACAAATCAACAGTAACACTTGGTTCTACATTTTTTATAATATATTGTAGTGTTTGTTGCACAAGCAGAAGACATTTTGTGAAAGGTAATATTTTGATTTTTTTATTTAATTCCTGAGATTATTTTATATTGGGTCATTAGGTCAAAGAGACCTTTGTAGAGGTTTGCTTTGTTTCATGTGGGAAATATGGAAAACAAAAACAAGATGCTGTAATCTAAGAAGTAATTGTGTATTTGTTTAAAATGTTAGACTATGCTGATACTATTTGCATTATACTTTTCAGGGCAACTAAATGACAGCTACATGCAAAAACTGTAAGTTGATTTACCAGTTGATTTTTGTTGTTGTCCCAAAAGGGGTTTAACCGTATTGTCTCGCCTTTTTTCGTGGAGGGCAAGACATTATTACTTTTCCGATGGCGACAGTGGCGCAGTGAAAATTTCGTTTTTGGTTCATGTTTATTTCCAAAAGTGACCAAAGATATTTCTTTAAAACTTTGTATGCAGAATAACTTGGATAAGTCCTACCTCTCTGACCAAGCCCCACGCCCTTTGATCTTCACCTTGATTTTAAAGGGACACTGTCCGTAAGTTAGCAGATATTGAGCATAACCAAATAACCGAGGGAAAAGACTGGGGAGTAAGGAGTTAAGGTGCAGGTGGAGTTAAGGTGCAGGGTGCAGGTGTTATAATTCTATTGTTGTGATAATTGATTGTTTACCTTGCATGGAAGTGTGAAATGCAAATATTGACAAGTTTGAATAGTATTTCCTATTTTCAATGATGAAACAAAGAAAATAATTTTTATACACAAAGAGAAAAATGTAAAAAGTGAAAACATTGCATCATATTGACGGAGCTGCTCACAGTAAGTACCGGAGCATAAACTTCAAACTAACCAACAAGTGTTCAGCGATTGATTAGGAGTAACTAAGTTTAATACATGACAGTATCATGGATTCGAGATCTCCAAATGAGTGTGAACGAGAACTTGATTTTAAAAGACGGTACTTCCAACAGAAGACTCTCTATCAGCAGCAGTAAAGACAACGACGAAGCTATTTTGAACCCTGACACTGTTCTGAATACTAACAGTATTCCACCTGACGGCGTTTTAGACTGTAAACAAATGCCGATAAATCAAGCTCTCTTTTTAGCTCAGATAATTCTAATCTATGGCATTATTGCCGTTTCACTGTCGCAGTTAATTTGGGAGTCAAATGATAAGGAATTATGGATGGTGCTTTTAAGCACTTGTATTGGATATATATTACCATCGCCTCGCCTGAAATATTTAAAGTCAGCGCCGCCATCGTCATCATCATCTTCCTACACCTAGACATCACCACGGCCGCCATCATTATCATCATCTTCAATAGCAGCATTAGCAGCATCAATCGTATAACTGGAGGTAACGGGCAAAATCCTGTTTAAGTTTCATAATAATACTAATTATGGACAGGGCCAAACTTAATGAGCAGTATTTAAAAAGAATATACACTGATCCATTCCATCCTGCAAGTTTTACTGGCTCTGGAACATGGAAAAGAGTTACAGATCGAGAGGGAGTGACGAAAATATTTCTTTCTTGCAGAAGCAAGACACATATACAGTTAACAGGCCGGTTATGCACTCATTTCAACGAACTCGTATTGTAACATGTGGCATATATGACCAGTTCGACATAGACATGAGTAGGCTGGCAAAATATAATGACGGCGGGACTTTTCTATTAGTGACGATTGAGGTCTTCAGAAGGGTCGCCATGGGAACATCCTTGAAAAACAAACAGTCCGACACCGTTCTATATATACACTCTTAAAGCTATGCATTGAGAGTCTAGGAATACTGTCACGGTTATAAGATTGGACTGCGAAACAGAATTCAAGAACTATACAATGTCTGCATTTCTAAGAGATAAGAATATAAAGCATATATTTGCCTATCCTCCAGTCAAGGCTGGGAATGTGGAACGTCTAAATTTAAAACTTAAGCGTATGATGTATTGCTTTCTTCATCCCGATAATACGTATCGTTACTTGGACAAACTGCCGTCCCTGGTTCGAGCCTACAACCACCGACAACATTGATCGCTGCTCGGGAACATAAGCCCGATGGAAGTAAACAAAACTAATAAAGCTGCTCTGTTTAACGATATGTACATAAACCGACCGTACGCTAATAATATGAAGGACAAAACGGTGTCCATTTCCAAAGCTAAAGAAAAGTCGTGCCTGATGTGTGTATCCAAATTTAAATTTAAACGCGGTCAGCTAGTGCGTACCAGCTACAGCAGACGAATATTTGAACGTAGTTTCGATTAGAAATGTTTTGAAGAAGTATTCAAAGTAAAAGCAAGATTCAGGAAAGACAATATACCCATTTATCTGATCGAATATCTACAAGGCGAGCGTAAAGGTTCCAGTTTTTACGGTAACGTCCCTTTAACATAGAAACCCGATAGAGCCGGTGCTAGAGGCCGCGAGAGGTGTTGCGTTTAATATTACCTCTCATGAACAGACTCAATAAAACCGAGTCTGCTACTGTTCTCCCTTGTGTGTGTTTGTTGCTTTCAATGACCCCTTTTTTAGTATGTATTCTATAGAATCTAAATTAAGCCTATGAAAGGTATAGAGGCAGTCAAACACTGTCAGATATCTCTGCAAAATATAAATAAATATATCACAATATTAATGAACTGTCAATATATTCTCGTCACAATCATCACAAATAGCTAGCTATCTTACGGCAGAAATAGGCCACCGTATTGCTTCTCGAGAACCGCATTGTGAGACTTACCAACGTGATTGGAATGACATGTCACTTAATAAATTCGCTTTGGACATACTTCCAATATGGAAAAAACGTTGTTTAAACGGTCAAACCTGTATTAAGAGACCCATAAACTAACGAGCGAAATTAGTCTCTTAACACAGGTGGCCTCTGATACAGGTGAATGTTAAATTCAAAGGATATAGTTGGGAACTCAAACATATGAACAAGCCGATGATCTCTTAATAGAGGTGTTCTCCTTAGAAAAGTTTAACTGTACATAGCCTTTATATACGAAACATGTGCGACTGCTTCTTCTACCTAAACGGCATATTTGATCGTTATGAAACTAACAAGAATATTAAAAGTGATGGTTAGTTAGTACTCAATAAATTGTATTGCATAATCCAAAAGTAGATATAAAAATCATCCAACAGCACTGCAAAGGTTGGCATCTTTGATGTCAGTATATGTTATCCTTTGTCCAGTTACAAAAGAAATATCCATACCAAACTCACATCTCCTTCTTAGGAGTGTCCTATAACTGACGCCCAGTTCCGATGATACTCTGCTCCAACTTCTGTGTATCCTACACAAATCATTTACCATTGCGGAAGTGATGATAAGTGACGGATGTCCTGGTTCAGAGCTCGTTATTGTTGGACTACAATAGCTAGTATCTCGAGTATGCTGATATTGAAATACGTGACTGCGATAATGATCATACATCGTCCAGAAGTAGTCTTGTATTACAAGAAACTGTCATGACATATGAGATTAGTCGATGCACCATCTTCTTACTAACATATTGACCACGTAAACCGTATCCCCCACGCTCTGTTTCATCACCTCAATGATGTTTATATTATCCGAATGCATCTGGCGCGTGGCCTGGTCAGCATATACAGGGCAAGAAAATTTGTTTCTCGTTTACTCGTCCTACGCAATATTTGAATGGCCAAATTGATAAATTGTTAAAGAATTTATCTGAATTTCTACTCGTCCTGCATCGACGAGCACTCGTCATAGTGAGCGGACGAGTGGAATTTTTGTGCCCTGATATATATGTTTGCATCTACAATATATAAATTAGGGAAAACATGTTTTCACAGTAACATATATATTTCCGTCTGCAATATATATTTACAAACAGAATATATATTTTTCAATATATATTTCTAGGAGCAACATATCTATATTTGTATGATATATATTTTTGGACACAATATATATATTTCGGAGTAACGTATATATTTGTCTGTGTCATATATAGTTTTGCATTCAATATATATATTTCACACACAACGTATATTTTATCTTACAACATATAGTCACGTATGGCGCCTCATAATCAAACTGATTACAGAAATATGTAAAACAGTGAAATATTATTTTCCATCGACACGGAGTACGTGCAAGACATCTGAAAAAACGTCGAACATTAGCTTTAGTTTACAAGACATGTGGCTATCAGGTAAATCTAAAACATAGTCCAACATTAGCTTTAGTTTTCGAAATATGTGGCTCTCAGGTAAATCTAAAACAACTTAACCAGACTGTCTGAGAAATCTGAGACATAATCAAACATGCCTTTTAAACTCGTGACTGTGCATGACATCTGAAACATATTCAAAGTCGTTTCAGTTTACAACGCATGTGAATATCAAGAAAATCTAAATAATTATTCGGGCATGCGTATCAAATCGGCAACGGCTGTCGCAGAAATCCAAAACATATTCAAACATTCGTTCCAAATTAATAACGTTAATGACTAAGTCTTATTTGGTAACATTGTATCAGCCGACAACAAGAGTACGTCTGTTATATAAACAGATCGAAATGAAACGGGGTTTTACAGCCCGTTAAACCATCATGTTGATACAGAAACCTCATACGGAGATGAGATGAAGGATGACATTTACCATCAGAAATTCTCTCGCCAGGAAACAAACCCACGTGAGGCAGAGGTCTGTAGCTTTAAAGCCAATGCTTTATTGCGCAATGAGCTACCGAAGCCAGTTAAATATTACAAAATAATGACACTCTACTGACTCTGCCACTGAAACGAGTTCGTGTACACATTTTTCACAGGTGTGATTTGTGAAAATTGCGGTTCATTATGACTCACTTCCGTATTTTTCACACCCAGTGAAAATGATACCACAAGTTACAAATACCTCAGAATTGGTACATCTTTGGATAAAACACGTGTTGCAAGAATTGGATTCTTAGTGCAAGCTCGTGAGTCGGAAGTCACGATAGTAGAACTCGTGCTGTAGTGGTATACTATAGACATTATACTACAACCTCGGTCATGGGCTCGAATCCCGCAAGTGACAGGTTCGAGTGCTAACTTGACTGTCTCTAAATACGGCAGATGGCACTGGTTTGAAACCCATGATAGTTACTGTAGCGTAAGTGTTACCGGGCATCAATTGGGTTTTATTCAAGAGACTTGTTACCTAGCATCAACTAAGTTGTTGTTTACAAGAGACGCGTTACGGAGCATCAATTGAGTTTTATTCAAGAGAAGTGTTACCGAGCATCAGTTGCATCAATCTTCTATAATAATACTAACAATGCAGTGGTATACTAGACATTATACTTCAACTTCGGTCATGGGCTCGAATCCCGCATGTGACAGGTTCGACAGCTAACTTGACTGTCTCTAAATACGGCAGATGGCACTGGTTTAAAACCCATGATAGTTACTGTACCTAAAGTGTTACCGGGCATCAATTGAGTTTTATTTAAGAGATGCCTTACCGAGCATCCATTGAGTTTTATTCAAGAGATATGTTACCGAGCTCAAGTGAGTTTATTTAAGGGATGCATTACAGAACACCAGTTGAGTTTAATTCAAGAGATACGTTACCGAGCTCAATTGAGTTTATTCAATAGACTTGTTACCGAGCATCAACTAAGTTGTTGTTTACAAGAGACGCGTAACGGAGCATCAATTGAGTTTTATTCAAGAGAAGTGTTACCGAGCATGAATTGCACCAATCTACTATGATAATACTAACAATGCACTCTAACATGTAATAGTTTACAAGTTCGATAATTGAAGAGTATTACTGTATAATATACGCTGTAATATTCAAATTAAAAGAAATACAGTCTATCTTGTAAAACAAATACTGAACCTTTTATTCACAGTATTGCCTAGAAAACAGTCTCTGAACAAATTGAATGAATACAATCGAACATGCTGCATTAACTGTTAAACTGGGATCGGCTATTTCTGGGTACTTTTTCTAATTTCAGCGTCATATTTTGGGTTGTTGTAACGTTGAATAGTCAGTATGTGTGGGTTATTAGATTTGTATTGGGATATATGCACGAGTTTTTCCGCATAATAATATTGCGCCTACATTCCAATACAAATCTAATAATATTTTTATTGCATGTGCATTTTAATATAAAAAACAAATAATTGGAACAAAACAACAGCTTTTAACATTTAATTTTCATCAAAAAATAATTTATATTTGAAACAAACATAATGTTGTATTTAAACATCGTGGGAATTTTTCTCAATAATATATTTTTTGGAATAATGTTTACATCACATGAAACATTTCCTGTGAATTGAACTGCACCAAGCTTTAACGAGTATGCAAAATAGTAGTTCCAGTACACCGTGTTGTAAACGCGTCAATGGACCCATCAATATGGGCGAACATTGAAGTTTCCTGTTACAGTGAAAGTAAACGGGGCTTGTACGTGTGTATGCAATACTAATCTTTATTCACAATCGACATACAAAAGTCAATTTGAATTTATAATTTTTTTTATCATTAATGCGTCATTAATTGTTCTATACAGTAACTCGAAGCGTTTACCGTTCGAATGTTTTCTCCAGTGTAGTGTGTGTGGGTGGGCGGGATGGTGGGGGTAGGGGAATCTGCATAAAACCTCTTTCCGATTAATAGCCAAACTTGATAAACGACATACTGATCTCTACAGACACCACGTGTTCCATCAGTTGTTTAATTTCTAAAGCATGATAATCCATAGTGGAGCCATATATATCTCCGAAAAAAACACACGTGCAAACAATGGACAAAACTAGCCAAATGGACGTAAAGCTTTAAAGTGCATTCTTCTTTGTAGCCATGTTTCTGGTATATAAGCGACCAAGTTTAAAGCAGGACATCATTTACTTGACAGACATCGAGCAGGGCACATCGTTTCTCTCCACAGGTAGCATTATGATTACAAGAAAAAAAAAAAAGTGCTGAAGGCACTGATGGGCGGTGCTTTTGTAAGTGTTGGAATGGATGGGAAATGGAAGTGCTGTAAATATAACTTCCATGATTTTTTTTTACATTCAGTGATGTTTCAGATTATTGATATTCCTTACCAATTTCGAATTTCATGTTCGTTTTATCATTTGTTTTTCATGTTCATTAAAGGTCTTCATCATGATCCCTGCATTGTTTCAGGTGCCATCTTGCTCACATCAAAAGAGCAGTGGCAGAAAAACAATAAACGTGGCTCCAGCGTAAATGGAGTTTCTACGATAGAATTTGCAGCAACTCTGCAGTTCATGGTGAGAAGGTTCTAGGCTTATTTTTCATATTTTATCTCGATGTTTGCACGTGTGTTTTTTTCGGAGATATATATGGCTCCACTATGGATTATCATGCTTTAGAAATTAAACAACTGATGGAACACGTGGTGTCTGTAGAGATCAGTATGTCGTTTATCAAGTTTGGCTATTTATCGGAAAGAGGTTTTATGCAGATTCCCCCACCCCCCCATCCCGCCCACCCACACACACTACACTAGAGAAAACATTCTAACATTAAACGCTTCGAGTTAGAATAGAACAATTAATGACGCAATAATGATAATTTATTTTATAAATTCAAATTGACTCGTATGTCGATTGTGAATAAAGATTAGTATTGCATACACATGTACAAAGAAGGATAAAAATATCGGACAGGGAAAGCCGCATTCAAGGACGACAGTCAACCACAAAACACAAAAACAAACACGCAAACAGACAAACGAAAAGGCAAAAGTAATAAAAAATACAAACGACATCACAAACACAAAAGGGTTGACAATAGGGCTACCGCCTAGTTTACTTTCAATGTAACAGGAAATGTCCATGTTCGCCCATATTGACGGGTTCATTGACGTGTTTACAACACGGTGTACTGGAACTACTATTTTGCATACTCGTTAAAGCTTGGTGCATTTCGCAGTTCATATCACAGGAAATGTTTCATGTGATTTAAACATTATTCAAAAAAATATAGTATTGAGAAAAATTCCCACGATGTTTAAATACGACATTATGTTTGTTTCAAATAATTATTTTTTGATGAAAATTAAATGTTAAAAGCTATTGTTTTGTTACAATTATTCGTTTTTTATATTAAAATGCACATGCAATAAAAATATTATTAGATTTGTATTGGGATGTAGGCGCAATATTATTATGCGGAAGAACTCGTGCATATATCCCAATACAAATCTAATAACCCACACATACTACTGACTATTCAACGTTACAACAACCCAAAATATGACGTTGAAATTAGAAAAAAATACCTAGAAATAGTTGATCCCAGTTTAACAGTTAATGCAGCATGTTTGATTGTATTTATTCAATTTGTTCAGAGACCGTTTTCTAGGCAATACTGTGAATAAAAAAAGGTTCAGTATTTGTTTTACAAGACTAGATTGTATTTCTCTATTAATTTAAATATTACGCGTATATGTATACAGTAATACTCTTCAATTATCGAATTTGTAAACTATTACATGTTAGAGTGCATTGTTAGTATTATTATAGAAAGATGTGATGCACTGATGCTCGGTAACACTTCTCTTGAAATAAAACTCAATTGATGCTCCGTAACGTGTCTCTTGTAAAGACAACAACTTAGTTGATGCCTAAGGTAACAAGTCTCTGTGAATAATAACCCAATTGATGCCCGGTAACACTTACGCTACAGTAACTATCTTGGGTTTCAAACCAGTGCCATCTGCTGTATTTAGAGACAGTCAAGTTAGCACTCGAACCTGTCACTTGCAGGATTCGAGCCCATAAGACCGTGCGTAGTAGTATAATGTCTATAGTATAACCACTACAGCAACGAGTTCTACTATCGTGACTTCCGACTCACAAGTCTTGCACTAAGAATCCAATCTTGCAACACATGTGTTTTATCCGAAGATGTACCAATTCTGAGGTATTTGTAACTTGTGGTATCATTTTCACTGGTGTGAAAAATACGGAGAGTGAGTCCATAAATGAACCGCAAATTTCACAAATCACACCTGTCAAAAATGTTGTACACAAAACTCGTTTCAGTGGCAGTCAGTAGAGTGTCATTATTTTGTAATCTTTACTGGTTCATGTAGCTCATTGTGCAATAAAGCATTGGGCTTTAAAGCAAGAGACCTCTGCACTCACGTTGTGTCTTCCTGGCGAGAGGAATTTTCTGATGGTAACATGTCATCCTTCTTCTCATCTCAGGCTCCGTTGGGTTGCCGGGGCCACCGTTTGTCACAGGGGCAAAGATACGGCCACTTGCAGATCCCTTTGGAGGGGTAGGCAGAGGGATAAAATCCCCCCAAATTCATTTTTTGTTCATGTTCATTAAAGGTCTTCATCATGATCATCCCTGCATTGTTTCAGTTGCCATCTCACTCGCTATCAAAGAAGCAGTGGCAGAAAAACAATAACGTGGCTCCATCGTAAATGAGAGTTTCTACGATAGAATTTCGCAGCAACTCTGCAGTTCAGGGTGAGAAGGTTATAGGCCCATTTTCCATATTTTATCTCGATGTACATGGAAGTAGAGTCCTGGCATGTTCATGCCTGCTAGGCGCCATTTTAACCTTTCATGTGTTGGTGCGCCTTTAAAACCCCAATTCAATTCAATTCAATTGCTCATCTCAGTCTGAGGATTCTGTATCAATATGATGCTTTAACAGATTGTCAAAACCCCGGTGTCATTTCGATCTGTTTATATAACAGACGTACTCGTGTTTGTCGGCTGATACATGTTACCAAGATAGTTCATGTTTTGGATTTCTGGGACAGCCGTTGCCAATTTGATACGCATGCCCGAATAATTATTTACATTTTCTTGATATTTACATTAGGGTTGGATACCGGTACCCGGTATCGGTACAGTACCGAATAGTTACTTCAAAAAGTACCAGTATATACCGTTTCGTAAAGAATCGGTTCCGATCTCGGTATTTCCATAAAAATGAATGCGAAATTCTTATCAAATTGAGGTAATAAAACAACACAACATAAGCGAACACGTCGGCATAAGCTACTTGCACGATGTCAGGCTTAGTTTTGCATTACTTTCTAAGTTGTTTAACCTTCATTTTAAATGATGAAAATCAATAATATATCATAATAAACATTTATCGTTAATTTTATTTCATATTTTATCAGAATTAATAAATAAATTATTAGAAATAAAAGTTACGAATCCACGCAGTAACGAATGTGAACAAGTCATCTATTTTCGCGAACATTAGAAAATGGTCGGTGACGGAAATAGAGTTCGCAATTCCCATGTATGGGCTTATTTCGCGAAGAAAACTTGACGGTGGAAATTGCAATATTTGCAATAAACTTGTAAAGGGAAAAGGTGGCAACACCAGCAATCTCGAAAAACACTTGAGACTATATTACTCTGAAGCATTGTACCATGTTCGACTCACTTAAAGTAAAAAACCAAACCGGTAATGTCCGCATCCATGTTGATCTTCTTACACAAGAATGCTGACTGAAGCTGAAAATTGAACAATGATGATCAAAAAGTACATGTAACTTCTAATCAAGTGTAGAACTGAAATTGGTGTCTCAGAAACTGTTGATTGTTTTAAGTTTTTCTTTTGAAAGTTAAGGTTTACTTTAAAAAACTTCTAGTCATTTTAGTCTGAGATTTATCACGAGTCTACTATGATTTATTTGTAATCACTAATATGTGCTTATTAGTTCACTGTTACCTGTTGAAAAAAAAAAGTTTGAATACAAAGTTCCATTTACTGGCTTTGAATGTTTATATATTACAATGATTAACAAAGTTCTCCCATATAAATATATTTATTAAGTGTATCTACAATGATAAAGCATGAGTATAAACTGACCAAATCATTGCTGGTCAGATGCACTAAAAGCATGATACATGGGAAGTGGTATCAGTATCGGTATCGTTAAAATACCGTATCTTTTCGTTGGTATCAGTATCGGTATCGGACTGGTTCGTGCTTAACGATATCCAACCCTAATTTACATGCATTGTAAACTAAAACGACTTATTGAATATGTTTCAGATGTCATGCACAGTCACGAGTTTAAAAGGCATGTTTGATTATGTCTCAGATTTCTCAGACAGTCTGGTTGAGTTGTTTTAGATTTACCTGAGAGCCACATATTTCGAAAACTAAAGCTAATGTTGGACTATGTTTTAGATTTACCTGATAGCCACATGTCTTGTAAACTAAAGCTAATGTTCGACGTTTTTTCAGATGTCTTGCACGTACTCCGTGTCGATGGAAAATAATATTTCATTGGTTTACATATTTCTGTAATCAGTTTGATTATGAGGCGCAATACGTGACGATATGTTGTAAGATAAATATATACGTTGTGTGTAAAATATATATATTGAATGCAACACTATATGACACAGACAAATATATGTTACTCCGAAATATATATATTGTGTCCAAAAATATATATTCTGTTTGTAAATATATATTGCAGACGGAAATATATATGTTACTCTGAAAACACGTTTTCCCTAAGGCCACCATTAAAAAATTGTTTGTTTGCAGTTTCCGACCCATGGCTTTTAGGGGTGGGCCGGTAGTGGGAATAATTTTTTTTTTTTAAACTTTTTAGCTCACCTGAGCCGAAGGCTCAAAGGTGAGCTTTTTAGCTCACCTGAGCCGAAGGCTCAAAGGTGAGCTATTGGGATCACTCTTCGTCCGTCGTCCGTCGTCCGTCCGTCCGTCGTTAACTTTTGCTTCAAACGACTTCTCCTCAGAAACTGCGTGGCCAATTTTGACCAAACTTCACGTGGATGATCCTTAGATGAATGCTTTTTAGATTTGTTAAAACTAGGTCAGCGCGACATCCAAGATGGCTGCCATTACCATATATAGTTGAAACCTTAAAAAATCTTCTTCTCAAGAACCGCTGGACAGATTTCAACAGTTTTTCTTTTAAAATGATCGCCAACGTCTAGACTATCAAGTTTGTTCAAATGAAGTCTCCGGGGTCAAAAATGTCCATGTCCAAAGTTTGTATATTGAGATTTTGCATGTTTTACATATAGACATATAGGAAAAAACTTTAAAAAATCTTCTTCTCTGAAACCATAAGGCACAGAGGTCTCATGTATTACATGTAGCATCAGCTTATGGTCCTCTACTAATTTTGTTCAAATGGTGACCCTGGGGTCAAATTTGTTCCCGCCCCGGGGGTCACAGTTTTACATAGACTTATATAGGATTTTTTTTTACAAAATCTTCTTCTTGGAAACTGCAAGAGCCAGAGGTTTGATATTTTGCATTTACTATAAGCTTATGGTCCTTTACCAAGTTTGTTCAAATGGTGACCCTGGGGTTCCCATTTGGCCCCGCCACAAGAGTCACATGTTTTACATAGGCTTGTATAGGGAAAAACTGAAAAAAATCTTCTCTTGAACCACATGGCACGGAGCTCTCATATATTACATGTAGCATCAGCTTATGGTCCTCTACTTAATTTGTTCAAATGGTGACGCTGAGGTCAAATTTGTCTCCGCCCCGGGGGTCACAGTTTTACATAGACTTATATAGGATTTTTTTTTTTAAAAATCTTCTTCTCGGAAACTGCATGAACCAGAGGTTTGATATTTTGCATTTACTATAAGCTTATGGTCCTTTACCAAGTTTGTTCAAATGGTGACCCTGGGGTCACATTTGGCCTGGGGTCACATTTGGCCAACGCCCCAAGGGTCACATGTTTTACATAGACATGTATAAGGAAAAACTTAAAAAATCTTCTTCTCTGAAACTGCAACAGCCAGAGGTTTAATATTTTGCATTTGCTATAAGCTTATGGTCCTCTACCAAGTTTGCTCAAATGGTGACCCAGGGATCACATTTGGCCCGCCCCGGGGGTCACAGTTTTACATAGGCTTGTATAGGGAAAAACGGAAAAAAATCTTCTTCTCTGGAGCCACATGGCACGGAGCTCTCATGTATTACATGTAGCATCAGCTTATGATTCTCTACTTAGTTTGTTCAAATGGTGACCCTGGGGTCAAATTTGTCCCCACCCCAGGAGTCACATTTTTTACATAGACTTGTATAGGATTTTTTTAAAAAAATCTTCTCGGAAACTTCAAGAGCCAGAGGTTTGATATTTTGCATTTACTATAAGCTTATGGTCCTTTACCAAGTTTGTTCAAATGGTGACCCTCGGGTCACATTTGGCCCCGCCCCAAGGGTCACACGTTTTACATAGACATGTATAGGGAAAAACTTAAAAAATCTTCTTCTCTGAAACTGCAAGAGCCAGAGGTTTAATATTTTGCATTTGCTATAAGCTCATGGTCCTCTACCAATTTTGTTCAAATGGTGACCCTGGGGTCACATTTGGCCCCGCCCCGGGGGTCACAGTTTAGACATAGGCTTGTTACTAGGGAACAACAGTTTTACTGAGAAAAATCTTTTTCTCTGGAACTGCAAGAGCCAGAGGTTTAATATTTTGCATTTGCTATAAGCTTATGGTCCTCTACCAAGTTTGTTCAAATGGTGACCCTGGGGTTAAATTTGACCCCACTCCGTGGGTCACAGTTTTACATAGACTTATATAGGAAACACATTAAAGTCTTCTTCTCTGGAACTACAAGAGCCAGAGGTTTAATATTTTGCATTTACTATACTCTTATGGTCCTTTACCAAGTTTGTTCAAATGGTGACCCTGGGTTCACACTTGGCCCCGCCCCAGGGGTCACCTTTTACATAGACTTGTATAGGGAAAAACTTAAAAATCTTTTTTTCTAAAACCACAAAGCACACAGCTGTCATATATTACATGTAGCCCTGGGGTCACATTTGGCTCTGCCCAAGGTGTTTCTCTCTAGCACCTTCATTTTGTATTTGATCTTTACCAAATTTTGTCAGTGTCTTAAATTTTGTCAGTGTCTTAAACTGTCTATATCAATGTTGTTATACACAACAGAGCCCACTGTTCTTGAACAATCTTAACCAAACTTGCACAGATTGTATATGACCATAAGATTTCGAAGAAGTCGATAATGTGTCAGTACTCAGGTGATCGCTTTAGGGCATCTTGGCCCTGGCCCTCTTATATTGGTTCAAATTAACTCAGGTGAGCGATATAGATAGGGCCATCATGGCCCTCTTGTTTATTATTAACGCATGCCCATAGACGGCATGCAAATATCGTGTACTTCACTAGTATTATTCATATTTTTTTTTAAAAAGGGTTTATTTAAATATTACCAGAACATGCAAGAAAAAGAAACAAAAAAACTTGAAGAAAAAAAAATAAAAAAAATAAAAAATATATTAAAAAAAAAAGTTTCTCAGTCGGCGGATTTGCCCGTGGGTCGGTCGCAAACTGCAAAACAACAATATTTTAAATTTAGGCCTAATTTATATATTTGTAGACGCAAACATAATTATATATGTTATACTGAAAAATATATTCGCTTTATAAACGTTAACTTTTGTGTCGTAAGACGATAGGTATTTCATTTTTTTACCAAACTTTAACATATTGTTAATATCAATCAACCTTCGGACAAGTTCGAAACCAGCAAGATCGGACCCAGTAGACAGCAGAGTTATGGACCTCTGGTTTAGTTAAAAAATGCAAAATTTTGCCTCGTTAAGACAATAGGCCTTATCTTTTTCATTCGATCTTTACCAAACTTGACCAGATTGTCAATGTCAATGAAAGCTCAGACAAGTTTCGAAAACCAGCTAGATCAGACCAGAAAAAGGGAGAGTTATGGCCCTTGATTTAGTTGAAAATGCTTTATTTTGCCTCGTTAAGATGATAGGGCCTTCATTTTTTCATCCGAACTTTACCAAATTTTAAAAGATTGTTAATATCAATGAAAGCTCGGACAAGTTCGAAAAACCAGCCAGATCGGACCAGTAACAATGGAGTTATGACCCTTGATTAATTTAAAAATAATATATTTTTCCTCGTTAAGATGATAGGGCCTTCATTTCCAAATATACACGAAGGTACGTATATATGATAGCGCCCCCCACAACACCCACACCACTCCCACCCCATTTTTATGAAATTTCATTCATAGAAGAAAGTGGGACAAAATTAAAAATACCCATGCCAGACTAGACACAGCAGACTTATTGCCCATGATTAGCAGTTGAGCTTTTTAAGGCCATCCTAGCCTGTTTGTTTTGCAAATGTTTTAAAGAGAGTACTGATGGGAAATTTATGTCAATCAACCCTGATATAAAGCAGTTTTAGCCAGTAGAGCGTACACAGGCTCTCTTGTGGCTCTTGTTTAAAACTCGCACAAGCAAATTATGCTGGGTGTAAAAAAAGCTAAAAACACGGACATGCGCAGTAAAACGATTGCGAGCATCTACTCCACGTAAACAACCATGGCGTCTTTAACGCTGTAGTGTAGACTTTGCGTTAATGTGTTTTGATTTGGTTGTCCGACATTATACAGTCATGTATGTTTCCGGTAAATGATGATATCAAAGTATGATTTGGAGAGCTCTCCCTTGTCTTGCTGACGAGCCCACGCGCCGGATGCATTGGACAATATAAACATCATTGAGGTGAAGAAACGGAGGGTGGGGGATACGGTTTACGTGGTCAATACTTTGTTGGTCACGACAGTTTCTTCTAATACAAGACTAATTTTGTGACGATGTATGATCATTATCGCAGTCACGTATTTCAATATCGGCATACTCGAGATACTAGCTATTGTAGGTCCAACAATAACGAGCTCTGAACAGGACGTCGTCATTTATCATCACTTCCGCGATGGTAAATGATTTGTGTAGAGTACACAGAAGTCGGAGCGAGAGTATCATCGAACTGGGTCGTCAGTTATAGGACACTCCTAAGAAGGAGATGTGAGTTTGGTATGGATATTTCTTTTGTAACTGGACAAAGGATAACATATACTGACATCACAGATGCCAATCTTTGCAGTGATGTTGGATGATTTTTATATCTACTTTGGATTATGCAATAAGGGAGAATTTATTGAGGACTACAACTAACCATCACTTTTAATATTCTTGTTAGTTTCATAACGATCAAATATGCCGTTTTAGGTAGAAGAAGCAGTCGCACATCATGTTTGATATATAAAGGCTATGTACAGTTAAACATTTCTGAGGAGAAACACTCTATTAAGAGATCATTTGCTTGATCATATGTTTGAGTTCCCAACTCTATCGTTGTGAATTTAACATTCACCTGTAATAGCGGCCACCTGTGTTAAGAGACTAAATTCGCTCGCTAGTTTATGGGTCTCTTAATACAGGTTTGACCATTAAAAACCGTTTTTTTCCATATTGGAAGTATGTCCAAAGCGAATTCATTAAGTGACATGTCATTCCAATCACGTTGGTAAGTCGACACAATGCGGTTCTCGTGAAGCAATACGGTGGCCTATTGTCTGCCGTAAGATAGCTAGCTATTGTAATGATTGTGACGAGCAATATATCGACAGTCATTAATATTGTGGATATATTTATTTACATTTTGCAGAGGCTATATGACGGTGTTGGACTGCCTCTCTATACTTCATAGGCTTAGATTTAGATTCTATAGAATACTTACTAAAAAGTTGTCATTGAAAGCAACCAAACACACACAAGGGAGAATAGTGGCAGACTCGGTTTTATTGAGTCTGATCATGAGAGGTAATATTAAACGCTACACCTCTTGCGGCCTCTAGCACCGGCTCTATCGGTTTTCTATGTTAAAGGGATGTTACCGTAAAAACTGGAACCTTTACGCACACCTTGTAGATATTCGATCAGATAAATGGGTATATTGTCTTTCCTGAATCTTGCTTTTACTTTGAATATTTCTTTAGAACATTTCTGATCGAAACTACGTTCAAATGTTCGTCTGCTGTAGCTGGTACGCACTAGCTGACCGCGTTTTAAATTTAAATTTGGATACGGACATCAGGCACAACTTTTCTTTAGCTTTGGAAATGGACACGTTTTGTCCTTCATAGTGTTAGCATACGGTCGGTTTATTGACATATCGTTAAACAGAGCAGTCTTCATTAGTTTTGTTCACTTCCATCGGGCTTATGTTTCCGAGCAAGCGATCGATATATGGTCGGTGGCTGTAGGCTCGAACCAGGGACGGCAGTTTGTCCAAGTAACGATACGTATTATTGGGATGAAGAGAAAGTGATATATCATACGCTTAAGTGTTAAATTTTAGACATTTCCACATACCCAGCCTTGACTGGGAGGATAGGCAAATATATGCTTTATATTGTTATCTCTTAGAAATGCAGACATTGTATAGTTCTTAAATTCCGTTTCGCAGTCCGACCTATATAACCCTGACAGTATTCCTAGACTCTCAATACATAGCTTTAAGAGTGTATATGTAGAATGGGTGTAGGACTGTTTGTTTTTCAAAAAATGTTCACATGGCGTACCTTCTGAAGACCTCTATTGTCACTAATAGAAAAGTCCCGCCGTTGTTATATTTTGCCAGTCTACTCATGTCGGCCAGGTCTATGTCGAACTGGTCATATATGCCATGTGTTACAATATGAATTCGTTGAAAATGAGTGCATAACCGGCCTGTTAACTGTATATGTGTCTTGCTTTAGCAAGAAAGAAATATTTTCCTCACTCCCTCTCGATCTGTAACTCTTTTCCATGTTCCAGGGCCAGTAAAACTTGCAGGATGGAATTGATCAGTGTATATTCTTTTTAAATACTGACTCATTAAGTTTAGCCCTGTACATAATTAGTATTATTATGAAACTAAAACAGAATTTTGCACGTTACCTCCAGTTATACGACTGAGATGCTGCTGATGCTGCTAAGAGTAATATATATATCTCCAATAGATGCGCTTTAAAAGCTCACTCCATAATTCCTATATCATTTGAGCTCCAATAATAACTGCAGACAGTGAAACGGCAGTAATGCCGTAGATTAGAATTATCTGAACTAAAAAGAGAGCTTGATTTTTCGCCATTTGTTTACAGCCTAAAAATGCTGTAAGGTGGAATACTGTTAAATATTCAGAACAGTGTCAGGGTTCAAAATAGCTTCGTCGTCGTCATTTACTGCTGCTGCTGCTGCTGATAGCGAGTCTTCTGTTGGAAGTAGCTGTCTTTTAAAATCAAGTTCTCGAGTTCACACTCATTTGGAGATCTCAAATCCAAGATACTGTATTGTATTGTATTTAAACTTAGTTGCTACTAATCAATCGCTGAACACTTGTTGGTTGGTTTTGAAGTTGTTTGCTCCGATACTTACTGTGATATGTATTGGTGTAACATAATGGTACCTGGGTTACTTAATTACTCTTGATTAATTGATTGAGAATTTGTCATGGATTGTTTAATTCAATACAGTAATAATTTAAAGAACGAATTCATTTAGTAAATGTGTTTAATGCATGCTTTGATAATATAGAAATATTATAATGTCGTTATGGCAATATACATGGAACTTGGCATCTAGTAGAATGTGGGATAATATCAGGTATCAGTTGACATTTCTATAGCTGAATATGCAGTCTAAAACAGTTGCATCATAAAATGGTAGATGTCAGATCGTCATATATGATAATCATTTGATGCTGTATTCTCACAACAATTAAAATATCAATTTGTTTTGTATTGGTACAATCACCAATGATATGAACATAATAAACGTTAGGGGGTCAATAGGTTGACCCTGCATCAGCAAGTCCATGAATTCTGCACGTTCGTATTTTGTATATAAACACGTTTATTTTCTGTATGCGAGAGTTTTTGGTCTGGTGTAAATCTAGTTGAGTCTGCAGGCTAGTAACGTTAGAGTAATAAAGCTAATATGCTGCAACTATAGTTATTTCGTTATTTAATTAATTAAGTCATAAACGTCTATACGATCACAGATGGCTGGCGATTATGTGACAACAGCCAGCTTAGCTCATTAGGGAGTGATGTCGACAACTTCACGCTCATGCTCATTATTATTACCGCGTGTGTATGTTTAGTTTGGGCCTGCGAGCAAACGCCCGAAGCTTTTTTTTCTTTTTTTTTGTACCGCGATTGAATTCCGTCAAACAATCTTGCTTTTAATTAAACTATACATAATAAACCTATACGAGAGTAGTGTTCACTTATAATTGAACACGTTCATTGTGTAATTGAACCAATTATCTTGAAATTCTCTCGAATATGTGATTTTAATGTCAAGTCTAATGATTTCTTGGATATGAAACTATGGCATGCACGCTTATGTGCTTCCTAATGTAACGCATTCGTATTTTGAAAAAAGGGTATAGAGAATGACATTTTGAAGCAAAAATCTTCAATGATAAAAAAAACTGCAATACAAATTTTAAGACAAATGCTTTTAAAATGTTGTTTAAGGTTATAGTATTCTGATATATGTCCATGTCTGAACCTAAAAAAGTGTGTAATATGCATGTTTTTTGAATGTTGTTGATTTTCAAGATTTGTAGCGAAAATTAACATGAAATTGAACTATGAAAATGATTTACTATTATTAAATTTATTATATTAATTTACGAAGCTTCTAGTTTGAACATCCACTGCAAGCATTTTTGTCATTTCCTCCGCATTTGGAAAAAACAAGTTCATAAGTTTCTTAAAGTTTTCTCAAGAGAAAAGATAGAAAAAATATAGACTTACAATTTAGGGGCAAAACACACACATTTGCAAAATAAAGATAAAAATATATAATTTTTTACCAAAGATATCTTTATAAGGTATATGATATACATCCACAATAACTGTAAAAAAAAATTATATCACAAAATATGAATAAAATAGTTATTTTGGTTAATTTATAAAATTATCATAACGTGCGAGCAAGCTGTCCTATTATCTGTCAATTTCTTAATATTGCGTTAAAATTCGAGCTTTTAATTCAGCATCTATATTTCTTGTCTTAAAATACAAAACATACGATCATATTTAAATATAAACACAGTTTTAAACAATTATGATATTGCATTTAGTGGAATTATTTGGTTTAAGGTAAAACTCGCACGGCAACAGAAACATATAGGTGTTTAAAATTGGATAATAGTGTACACTAATTGAAATTGTAATTTAAAACGAAACCGCGTGAAATAGGAGATTATTTTTAAATGCATACGTTCTAAATGACAGTTTCACCATCAATAAATCACGCAATTTTTATGATAATCACTTCCGCTGAAAAATAACATCACAAAAGTGTTCAGTTATAAGTTGAACACCTCTCGTATACACGGGTATATAGATATCCTGTAAGTAATGAATTGAATTGGGTTTTAAAGGCGCACCAACACATGAAAAGGTTATATGGCGCCTAACAGGCATGAACATGCCAGGCTCATCTTCCATGTACATCAGATAAAATATGGAAAATGGGCTAGAACTTCTCACCCTGAACTGCAGAGTTGCTGCAAATTCTATCGTAGAAACTCAATTTACGCTTGGAGGCCATGTTATTGTTTTTCTGCCACTGCTCTTTTGATGCGAGCGAGATAGCACCTGAAACAATGCAGGGATCATGATGAAGACCTTTAATGAACATGAACAAAAATGATAAAATGAACATGAATTTGGGGGGGATTCTGCCCTCTGCCTACCCTGCAAAGGGATCTGCAGTGGCCCTATTCTTTGCCCCCGTGACCAAACGGGGCCCCCGGCAACCACACGGGGCTTACATGAACAAAAAAAATGATATAAATGAACATTGAATTTGTGGGGATTCTACCCCTCTGCCTACCCCTCCAAAGGGATCTGCAGTGGCCCTATTCTTTGCCCCGTGACCATGACCAAACGGGGCCCCCGGTAACCACACGGGGCTTACATGAACAAAAAATGATAAAAATGAACATGAATTTGGGGGGATTCTACCCCTCCAAAGGGATCTGCAGTGGCCCTATTCTTGCCCCGAGACAATTGGGGTGCCCCCGGGAACCACACGGGCCTGTAAGTAATGAATTAATTGTTTGTCTGAAATCATTGAGACCGTTTAA
>JAWPHD010018070.1:0-41587 GCA_037043455.1 Cyrtodaria siliqua | reverse complement strand
ATATTCTTTCACTAAGAAATCCCAATCTTTCACATAGAAATGTAATAATACTGTTGTTTGGGGTGTATGTTTCATGAAATTTGACAATACTCACAGCAATTATATTTTCAGTTTTGAAAATCAATTTCCCATGTAAACTTTTTGTCATATATGCTGGGAAAGCTTTAATATAATGTGATATAACTTTCAAGTTGTCTTAATTTCAAACAAGGAAACACGCTAAAACCATTTTTTTAAATATCTGTTTTCTTAATTTTGATGGAGTAGCATTTTGCATGAACATATCCTGTCTAAAACAACTTCATGTGAAATTTTATTTTTAAAACAATTACAGTAGGTTATGTTATTTACCCCTAAAATGCCTGTTTCACAGAGTATATAACATCTTTAGGTACTAGTTAAATTGTGTCTGAATGTCCAAAAGTCTCCGACATAAACAAACACTCAAACAATAGTTGTCTTACCCGCCAATCCTTGCTGAACGGTCCTCTCCCCGTCTTACTAGATTTGTATTTTGTGAGATCCTGAAAAGGAAAACATTACACTGATGTTTATACCTTAGTTGTCAAGGGGTTAAAAAAACATATATAGAAACCCCATATCGCATTAACATGTCTATCAATGGATTGTTTGAACTGGTTCATGGTAGTAGATAAAAACAACTTCTTCTGGTAGATTGCTCGATGTCTTGATAACTCTATGACCTTCTTGACCGGGATAGTAAAGTCGATGCGTCTAAAACTTTGTCACCTCTCACTACTGCTGGTTCGAATCCAACTGGAGCTCGACTTGGCAAGTGAGAAAGTGTTTGAAAATGGCAGAAGGTATACAGTAATGGTTCCACCCATGAAAAATGGGGTAGTCTGCCTTTACCATAAACAATCGACCGTCATATATATGGCCTAACATGTGCTAAATATGACGTAAAACGACATTCAAATCAAACCTTTTTTTGAGTCCTTGAAAATGAGCAGAAATCAATACGGGAAGGACAGACTTCGATGAATTATCCCATGTAACACTTGTAATTCATTTTAAATAGGTCACATGGACCAATCGCTTCTCTGTCAATTAATTATTTTTTTAAAAGTTTCTATTTCTGTTAAGTATACCTCTTCTTCCTTGTAGTGTTTCTCATCTACAGGGTCTGTTACAATGTCTATAAAATCTACTTCTCTCGTGCTTAGCTCTTCCTCTGATAAATTCAGACACTGAAAGAAGATTTTGATAAAAGAACAATAAATATTAATCATACACTTATCATGCTTATAGACTCAGTATTTTTATATTACTCATATTAATGTGAGCGTCTGTTTATAAAGTATGTTTGATCCTGTTGTTTTATATACAAATCAAAATCTAGACAGTATCTAGAAACTCTCACACACAGATTGTTTAGTAACATTAATGATTCATCCCAAAAGAGTTTTGTTAATATTTCACCCCGAAGGGCCTTGTTTACTAACATTCATCCAAGAAGAGCATTGTTTACTAACATTTATCCCAGAAGGGCCTTGTTTACTAACATTTATCTCAGAAGGGTAATTTTACTAACATTTATCACCAAAGGGCCTTGTTTATTAACACTCATCTCAAAAGGGCCTTGTTTATTAACACTCATCATAAAAGGGCCTTGTTTACTAACATTTATTTCAGGAGGACCTTGTTTATTAACACTCATCTCAGAAGGGCCTTGTTTACTAACATTTATCCCAGAAGGGCATTGTTTACTAACATGTATTGTATCTCAGAAGAGTCATTTTACTAACATTTATCCCAGAAGAGTATTGTTTATTAACACTCATCTCAGACGGGCCTTGTTTATTAACACTCATCTCAGAAGGGCCTTGTTTACTAACATTTATCTCAGAAGGACCTTATTTACTAACATTTATCTCAGAAGGGTTATTTTACTAACATTTATCACAAAAGTGCCTTGTTTATTAACACTCATCTCAAAAGGGCCTTGTTTACTAACATTTATTTTAGAAGGACCTTGTTTACTAACATGTATCTCAGACGGGCATTGTTTATTAACACTCATCTCAGAAGGGCCTTGTTTACTAACATCTATCACAGAAGAGCATTGTTTACTAACATGTATTGTATCTTAGAAGAGTCATTTTACTAACATTTATCCCAGAAGAGTATTGTTTATTAACACTCATCTCAGAATGGCCTTGTTTATCAACACTCATCTCAGAAGGGCCTTGTTTACTAACATTTATCTGAGAAGGACCTTGTTTACAAACATTTATCTCAAACAGGCATTGTTTATTAACATTTATCTCAGAAGGGCCTTGTTTACTAACATTTAATCCAGAAGGGCCTTGTTTACTAACATTTACCTCAGAAGGGACTTGTTTACTAATATTTATCTCAGAAGGGCCTAGTTTACTAACATCTATCTCAGAAGGGCATTTTTTATTAACATTTATCTCAGAAGGACCCTGTTTATTAATCTCAGAAGATTAACATTTATCTCAGAAGGACCTTGTTTATTAATCTCAGAAGGGCATTGTTTACTAACATTTATCCCAGAAAGGTATTGTTTAATAACATTTATCTCAGGATTTTGTTTACTAACATTTCCCTCGGAAGGGCCTTGTTTATTAACACTTATCTCAGAAGAGCCTTGTTTAGTAACACTTATATCAGAAGAGTAATTTAACTAACAGTTATCTCAAAGGGGCATTTAACTAACAGTTATCTCAAAGGGGCATTGTTTATTAACATTTATCTCAGAAGGGCCTTTTTTATTAACATTTATCCCAGAAGGGCCTTGTTTACTAACATTTATCTCAAAGGGGCCTATTTACTAACATTTACCCCAGAAGAGCCTTGTTTAGTAACACTTATATCAGAAGAGTCATTTAACTAACAGTTATCTCAAAGGGGCATTTAACTAACAGTTATCTCAAAGGGGCATTGTTTATTAACATTTATCTGAGAAGGGCCTTGTTCATATTCATGCCAGAATGGTCTTGTTTATTAACACTCATCTCAGAAGGGTCATTTTACTAACATTCATCTAAAAAGGGCATTGCTCATTAACATTTATCTCAGAAGGGCCATGTTTATTAACATTTATCCCAGAAGGGCCTTGTTTACTAACATTTATCTCAAAGGGGCCTAATTACTAACATTTACCCCAGTTTACTAACAGTTATCTCAGAAGGGCATTGCTTATTAACACTTTTCTCAAAACAGCCTTCTTTATTAACATTTATCTCAGAAAGGCCTTGTTTATTAACACCTATCTCAGAAGGGTCATTTTTACTAACATTTATCTCAAAAGGGCATTATTTATTAACATTTATCTCAGAAGGGCCTTTTTTATTAACATTTATGCCAGAAGGGCCTTGTTTACTAACATTTATCTCAAAGGGGCCTATTTACTAACATTTACCCCAGAGGGGAATTGTTTACTAACATTTATCTCAGAAGGGCCTGTTTACTAACATTTATCCCAGAAGTCCTTGTTTACTAAGTAAGGACCTTGTTTACTAAGAAGGACCTTGTTTACTAATATTTATCCCAGAAGGGCCTCTTTACTAACATTTATCCCAGAAGGGCATTGTTTACTAACATTTATCCCAGAAGGACCTTGTTTACTAATGTGTATCTCAGAAGGACCTTGTTTACTAATGTGTATCTCAGATGTACCTTGTTTACTAACATTTATCCCAGAAGGACCTGTTTACTAACATTTATCCCAGAAGGGCCTTGTACTAATGTGTATCTCAGAAGAGCCTTGTTTACTAACATTTATCTCAGAAGGACCTGTTTACTAACATTTATCTCAGAAGGATCTGTTCACTAACATTTATCCCAGAAGGGCCTTGTACTAATGTGTATCTCAGAAGAGCCTTGTTTACTAACATTTATCTCAGAAGGACCTGTTTACTAACATTTATCACAGAAGGGCCTTGTTTACTAATGTGTATCTCAAAAGGACCTTGTTTACTAACATGTATCTCAGAAGGAGCTTGCTTACTAAAAAAATTTCCAGAAAGGTAATGTTTACTAAAATTTATCCCAGAAGAGCCTTGTTTACTAACATTTATCCCAGAACGGTAATGTTTACTTACATTTATCCCAGAATATTGTTTACTAACAGTTATCCCAGAAGAATATTGTTTAGTAACAGTTATCTCAGAAGAGTAGTGTTTACTAACATTTATCTCAGAAGGACCTTGTTTACTAACATTTATCTCAGAGTGGCATTGTTTACTAACATTTATCCCAGAAGAATATTGTTTACTAACATTTATCCCAGAAAGGTAATGTTTACTTACATTTATCCCAGAATATTGTTTACTAACAGTTATCCCAGAAGAATATTGTTTAGTAACATTTATCTCAGAAGAGTAGTGTTTACTAACATTTATCTCAGAAGGACCTTGTTTACTAACATTTATCTCAGAGTGGCATTGTTTACTAACATTTATCCCAGAAGAATATTGTTTACTAACATTTATCTCAGAAGGGCCTTGTTTACTAACATTTATCTCAGAAGGACCTTGTTTACTAACATTTATCTCAGAGTGGCATTGTTTACTAACATTTATCCCAGAAGAATATTGTTTACTAACATTTATCTCAGAAGGGCCTTGTTTACTAACATTTATCTCAGAAGGGCCTGTTTACTAACATTTATCTCAGAGTGGCATTGTTTACTAACATTTATCCCAGAAGAATATTGTTTAGTAACAGTTATCTTAGAAGGGCCTTGTTTACTAAAATTTATCTCAGAAGGGCCTGTTTACTTACATTTATCTCAGAAGGGCATTGTTTACTACTATTTATCCCAGAAAGGTATTGTTTACTAACATTTATCTCAGAAGGGCCTGTTTACTTACATTTATCTCAGAAGGGCCTTGTTCACTAACTTTTATCTCAGGAAGGTAATGTTTACTAACATTTATCTCAGAAGGGCCTGTTTACTTACATTTATCTCAGAGTGGCATTGTTTACTGACATTTATCCCAGAAGAATATTGTTTACTAACATTTATCTCAGAAGGACCTTGTTTACTAACATTTATCTCAGAGTGGCATTGTTTACTAACATTTATCTCAGAAGAGTAGTGTTTACTAACATTTATCTTCGAAGGACCTTGTTTACTAACATTTATCTCAGAGTGGCATTGTTTACTAACATTTATCCCAGAAGAATATTGTTTACTAACATTTATCTCAGAAGGGCCTTGTTTACTAACATTTATCTCAGAAGGACCTTGTTTACTAACATTTATCTCAGAGTGGCATTGTTTACTAACATTTATCCCAGAAGAATATTGTTTACTAACATTTATCTCAGAAGGGCCTTGTTTACTAACATTTATCTCAGAAGGGCCTGTTTACTAACATTTATCTCAGAGTGGCATTGTTTACTAACATTTATCCCAGAAGAATATTGTTTAGTAACAGTTATCTTAGAAGGGCCTTGTTTACTAAAATTTATCTCAGAAGGGCCTGTTTACTTACATTTATCTCAGAAGGGCATTGTTTACTACTATTTATCCCAGAAAGGTATTGTTTACTAACATTTATCTCAGAAGGGCCTGTTTACTAACATTTATCTCAGAAGGGCCTTGTTCACTAACTTTTATCTCAGGAAGGTAATGTTTACTAACATTTATCTCAGAAGGGCCTGTTTACTTACATTTATCTCAGAGTGGCATTGTTTACTGACATTTATCCCAGAAGGTATTGTTTACTAACATTTATCTCAGAAGGACCTTGTTTACTAACATTTATCTCAGAGTGGCATTGTTTACTAACATTTATCCCAGAAGAATATTGTTTAGTAACAGTTATCTCAGAAGGGCCTTGTTTACTAACATTTATCTCAGAAGGACCTTGTTTACTAACATTTATCTCAGAGTGGCATTGTTTACTAACATTTATCTCAGAGTGGCATTGTTTACTAACATTTATCTCAGAAGGGCCTGTTTACTTACATTTATCTCAGAGTGGCATTGTTTACTGACATTTATCCCAGAAGAGTATTGTTTACTAACATTTATCTCAGAAGGGCCTTGTTTACTAACATTTATCTCAGAAGGGCCTGTTTACTAACATTTATCTCAGAGTGGCATTGTTTACTAACATTTATCCCAGAAGAATATTGTTTAGTAACAGTTATCTTAGAAGGGCCTTGTTTATTAAAATTTATCTCAGAAGGGCCTGTTTACTTACATTTATCTCAGAATGGCATTGTTTACTACTATTTATCCCAGAAAGGTATTGTTTACTAACATTTATCTCAGAAGGGCCTGTTTACTAACATTTATCTCAGAAGGGCCTTGTTCACTAACTTTTATCTCAGGAAGGTAATGTTTACTAACATTTATCTCAGAAGGGCCTGTTTACTTACATTTATCTCAGAGTGGCATTGTTTACTGACATTTATCCCAATAGAGTATTGTTTACTAACATTTATCTCAGAAGGGCCTTGTTTACTAACATTTATCTCAGAAGGGCCTGTTTACTAACATTTATCTCAGAGTGGCATTGTTTACTAACATTTATCCCAGAAGAATATTGTTTAGTAACAGTTATCTTAGAAGGGCCTTGTTTACTACTATTTATCCCAGAAAGGTATTGTTTACTAACATTTATCTCAGAAGGGCCTGTTTACTAACATTTATCTCAGAAGGGCCTTGTTCACTAACTTTTATCTCAGGAAGGTAATGTTTACGAACATTTATCTCAGAAGGGCCTTGTTTACTAACATTTTTCCCAGAAAGGTAATATGTACTAACATTTATCTCAGAAGACCCTGTTTACTAACATTTATCTCAGAGAGGCATTGTTTACTAATATTTGTTTCAGAACAGTATTGTTTACTAACATTTATCCCAGAAGGGCCTTGTTCACTAATATTTATTTCGGAAAGGCCTTGCTTTTCTAACTTTATCTCAAAAGGGCTTGCGTTATGACATTTACTTCAGAAGAGCCCATATAATTAAGGATACGAAGATGCCTGCATATAAATGTGTCTTCACAAAAGACTGAATTGACCGAAGTACACTGAGTGTTGTCATACTCACATTGTCTGTTGTGCCATTGTTGTTCTCATATTTACTTTCTATCTGAACGCTAAATCTTGGAATGAATGAACACTGAAAAATAAAGTTCTAGTTAGAAATATAAACCAAATACACACTAGAGGTCGTTTTTAGTAAAAACAGATGTCTCCCCCACTAGGGAAAGGGCCATAAAGGACTAGGTATGATAAGGGACAAAATTGGCCCCCAATATTGAAAGTTTTAATGCACAAGTTTTGAACATCTAATTTAGCTACAAATGAACTGAATCAATATTAAAACTCATTACAAGTACGTCTGAAGGCTCTAAATGAGTTTAAGAGCCCCGCAAACAAGACCTTTTCTTTCAAAAAATGACATTTTTGTTCATTTTCAGCAGTTTTTGATCAGTTTTTGGTCTTGGAAATACAGAGCGCACCCTCGAGCACAGCTGATTTTTTGTTGAAACAGGTACTTGATAGGGATGCATCATTAGCCAAAAAACTGTGTGTGCTCGGAGGTGCGCTCTATATTTTTAGGATCAAAATCTTGCCCAGAAAGGTCCAAAATCTACAAAATATAACAAAATTAGCAAAAATACCGTTTTTTGAGACCGTATTAAATCTTCTAGATAAATAAAATAAATAAAAATATATTTTGAAGATAGAATATGATCACTTTACTTCAATATGCACAACAGATTATATGTAAATACTATTTTATTGCATTTTGAATATATTGGGGGCCAAAATACCCCCTTATCATACCTTGTCCTTTGCCGAAAATCATTCGACGTGGACATGACAACGATATGTGCAACTAGGCTGTTACTGATCATCCCTACCAAGTTTCGTTGAAATCCGGCCAAAAGTTCAGGAGAACTAGTCTGTACAAAGTTTGTTTATTAAAATTGTTAAAGGTGGAACAAACACTATGCGCAACTAAATTTCATTGAAATCTGACCAGTGGTTGAGGAGAAATAGTCTGGAAAAGTTTGCGTATTAAAACCGTTAAAGGGCCAAAACTCCACCAAAAATCATTCAACCAAAATGCAACCATGACATGGCTTGGTACTGATCATCTCTGACAAGTTGTATTGAATCCAGCCAAGGGTTCAGGAGAAGTTTCTGTATAAGGTGGCCATAACTTCGCCAAATATCATTCAACCAGAGAATATCAATGAGAAGTTCAGAATGACCTTGACATACTTCCACACTTTATTGTAAGATTTTCCATGATGCTTTTGTGACAGTGTATTCATTTAAAGCATATCTGTTTGGCTTTAATGCGACATTTGTGACAAATTGACGGAAGAGATATTTTATGTCAGGAGTGTAACATTTGTACCATATCTTAATTTTTTTTTTTTTTTTTTTTTTTAATTTAGAAAGTTAAAAGTTACATCCAATGCATTATAAATATAATAAGATATTTGAACCTTTTTGTTTTTAATTTGTATTGCATTTGAAATCAAAATCTTCTCTAAAACTTTCCAATTGGACATTAAGTTTTATTAAAAAAAATTAAAAATATTATGAATAATTAAAAAAAAATCAAAATGTTTAATAAAAATTATCCCAAAAATTTATTTAAAACAACAAACAATACTACTCCTGTTAAAACTGGTAGCTAATATCAAAATGAAAAAAGAATTTATTATTTTTATGTTTCTCAAATTAAGCTTGTCGTAAGTTAATCAAGAGGCCCAAGATGGCCTGTAGACCCTCTACTGGCTCTTATATCAAGGGTTGCCATCATAAAATTCCCATCAGTACTTCTTTTTTTTTAACTTGTCCAATAATTCACTGATATACTGCAATTTGCACAACCGAGATTTCCCGCCAAATTCCGTAGAAATCCAAAAAGTCATTTAGGAGGAGTAGCGCTGACAAAAGATTTAAAGTAAAAATGTCAAAGGGCCATTATATAAACTCTGTCAAGAATCAGCAAACTGGAACAAAAGCGTGATATGCACAACTAGACATCTTACCGATGCTTCCTGCCAAGTTTCGTCGAAATCCAACAAAGCGTTTAGGAGGAGTAGCACTGACAAGAAATTTAAAGTAAAAATGTCAAGGGTCATAACTCCATCAAAAATCAACGAACCTGAAAAAATCGCAATAGGCACAACTAAATAATCATACCAATGCTTCCTGCTAACTTTCGTCAAATCCATCACGGCGTTAAACAAAAACTAAAAAATATATATATATAACAAACAAAAACAAGAGGCCCAAGAGGGCCTGTGAACGCTCTAATGGCTAACATGGCTCTTTTAACATCAATGAAGCGAGTGACTGCCATTTACGTTTTTTTTAAAGTTTTGGGCAAAATACAGCTTTTTAACTAAATCAAGGGACATAACTAAAGAATCTGTTAAAGTTAGGTAAAGATCAGATGAAAAATGAAGGCCCTACCGTATTAACAAGGCAAAATATAGCATTTTTAACTAAATCAAGAGCCATAACTCCTCTGTTACTGGTCCGACTGGTCCAACATAGAGTTAAAAAAAATTACAAAAAAAACAATTACAAAAAAAAAAAAAAAAATTACACAAAAAAAACCACACACCGTATTTTACCTTGTATAGTACGCAGTTTTTTTACCACTTTTACGGTTTCCGAAAGGGGGGTTCGTACAATATGAGGAAACAATAAAAAATAGCTTTTCTTTTTCTTGCAGAAAATCGATGTCTGGGATGAAAAACCTTGACGACGAACAGACATCGAGACAGAAAATTGTGAATACCGATAATACACAATTTTTTCGTAATTTACTCGCTTCATATAAGTAATATATTGACTTAATTCGAATTATAAATGAATAAAGTGTATTATGGTGCTTGTTTTTGTATAAATGTTTGCATGTTTGTTGTAAAACTTCAATAAATTGTGTGAAAAATCGTCCCTCGATTTTGTTGTTTATATCGCGTGACGTAATTTCACGTGACTTCCAACTGTTTATGGTACATGTAGTATTGTTACAGTTTTATTCTATTCTAATATTTATAGGATTTTATTTAATATTTTATAAACAAGAGGTCAATGACCTTGAAGCTCTACTGATTGATTTTGATTTCAGGAAGTAGTCGCTACAAACTGGTTTTTTGAAAATCTATTTTTAGCCGTGGTGGCCATCTTGAATTTCGGGCCGACCTGAAATTTTGCTAGGATCAATAAGACATCAAGAGCAACATTCCTGTGAAGTTTCATGAAAATCCGTCAAGTAGTTTCAGAGGAGTAGTCGCTACAAGTTTTCATTATATAACTCTATGTAAACAAAGATGGCCGCTGGCAGCCATGTTTAACGTCGAATCAAAACGATTTTCGACAAGGACCAACATCATGTCATGCTGATCATTTTAGAAAAAGTCCCATAGCAATATCCCTTAGAGTTTTCAAGAAGTAGTCGCTACAAACTTGTTTTTTAAAAACCTATTTTTAGATTTGGCGGCCATCTTGGATTTCACATCTACATGAATTTTTGCTAGGATCAACTAGACTTCATGGGCAACATTTCTGTAAAGTTTCATGAAAATCCATTCAGTAGTTTCAGAGGAGTAGTCGCTACAAAAAAAAAGTTAACGGACGGACGGACGACGGACGCCGCACCACGGCATAAGCTCTGCTGATCTCTGATCAGAAGAGCTAAAAATAAATGAAGTTTTTGCTTTATTTTGAAATACATATATTTAGACAGCGTAGAAAGGCAGAATCACCCTACTTTGAAATGGCAATTATTAAATAATGCTTGTGAAAACATGCTTACGGTACACATTTGATGTGATGACTGATGATTGATAATTGGGCCAAACTCGCACCTCGGCTGCAGTATAGACACACTTTAAACACGGGTAGAGTGGGTAATTCTATTTCTATAATCCTTTGAAGTTGCCGCAAGTAGAGACTATTTCTGAGGATGCACTTTGACATGTCGTGTGACCTTTACCAGATTTAGCCACGGGGTATTTCCAATGTGTACAGGTAACTGATCAAGCATTACACTTGTGATAAGCACTGGTTCCCGTGAAAACACAATGTTAGTATAATCGGCGTAATGGATTGCGGTAACCAACGACTTTGTTGTATTTGTTTTAGTAGATGTAATTATTGGATTACGGACAATTATCTGCGGCATTATAATCGGCTCTTTGACGAGTTAATGAGATGATACAAGATCGGTACTTCCCTGAAGATTGGCAATTAATGATTGAAGTAATTATATTGTTCCGGTGATGTTTTCTTTTGTACGCTCATTTTCTCGATCGTGATTTTTTTTTTTTTTTAAAGGGTCTTCCAAACTGAAATAACTTCCCTTCGTATTATAAAGATAATGATTAGCAGTTTCTAAAAATACTTCGGTCAACATCGTAAACCTATTCATTCATCAGTAAATCACGAATCCATACGGCACATTTGCCCCTAATTACACACCTGTCACGGAAACGTAACTGAGGTTTCACGGAAACAGCCGAATGGAAAAACCCTGTTGACGTCACGCATTACCCATGGTTCATTAGAAACCAAAATGGCGGACACAAACGAAGTAAACAATGCGAGCGAAGTGGAAAATGTTGAACACATTTTGTTTACCCCATCCACTTTGATTCTGAGCGTATAAAGTATAAATGAAAACAATAAACAAATAATACAAATAAACTCCTGGTATTGGATTCTTCAATGTCTTCATCCTGAGACTGTGTCTCCGTCTGTGGGTCTGCAAATCGGAGAATCGGGGAATTGCATCAGGTTAAGTTTTCGATACCTATGTATTTACTCTATCAGTTCGGACGGGATAAAATAATAATTATTTTTGGTGTCCCGAAATATAACTTTCCAAAATTAATTCATATTTGCCAATGTCCGAATATTTTGAGAGGGAATGGTAAATTAACATTCTACGGTAAGTATTTTTAATTGTGATGTTCGGGGCAATCTCACCATCGCTGTTTACGGTAATTACGAAAATCCATCCATTATCACTTATTGGTAATTAATGGCTATTCTATAAACGGTCTAAAATTACGGTACTCAACTTGGGCAAACTGTAAAACCTGTGAAATCAGTACACGGAGACACACTTTACACGCGGGTAGAGTGGGTTATTCCTTTGAATTTTGCGGTGAGTGAGAGGTACACTGTTTGATCTGTGGAACTGTCACGTGTAGTTATATGCCGGCTAGTGCGGACTGTGTAATAGTATACTGGGCTGTATGAGATTCAATCCACAACAGTGAACTAATAAAAAATGTGTAAACAATGAACTAATGTAGCAATGAACTTTATTGAATAATGAGACAATGCAATTTTTAAACATGTTGATTATTTTATTACAAAATAAAAACATAGAAGGTATTGCAGAAAAAAAAAAAAAAAAAAATTATAAAATGGTCGTGTTCTTTGTCCATTTAATTGCACCATCATGTTATTCCTCAAATCGAACCTAAAAAACAAATAATGCCATGCTTATAGTATGAAATAAAAAATATTTGATGTGTCTGTACAAACAGACATCAAATCGCACAGCACTTTACCTGTGTGAGCGAGTCCGTATTTTTTTGCTGGTATTGCCAGATAATGAAATGGCCAACTAGCTACTACACAAAACAACCCGTAACACCTACATTGGAATGGTTTTACCTGGTTTAAACAATTGTTTCAACACGCGCCTGACCGATTACACAGAATTTATATGGATGTTTATATCACGATCCGAAAAACTTTATTTAATTGCATCAAACCAGTTACAATTAAATTCATTGAAGTATATTCTGCTGCCTCTGTTGGTAATTATCGAGTTGCAATCAGCAATTAGAAGAAGTCGTTGGTCGTAATTTTAACCTATCATTTTCGGCGAATAGTTAATCTTTTCCCGATGTCAGAATTTATAAAACCATCAAATCCATTAAAACTATTGAAATAAGATTGATTTCTTAATATGTCCGAACACTAGTTTTATTATTTCCTTCAATTAATTAGGTGTCCGGAATTTATGAGTGTCCGGACTCACTGAGTAAATACGGTAATCTCTTTTTCGTTACATAAGAGTCATCAAAATCTTTTCTCAGTAAAATGGTCCGAACATACGCGAGAGTGCTCTGAAAAATTCCATTTCACACCATTTTGCAAAACAACAAGTTCAATCCATTTAGTTCGATGACGGCCACATGGAAATGTGTGTTTAGACTTACACTGCCTTCCTGTTTACTTTTTCTACAAAAGCTTAATGAGCACCTTTTCACCATGATGAAGACACGAACACATCAATAATATTCCAGGGTTTAAAACACTTAGGCTATATGAGAAAAATGAACATCCAACAAGAGTAACGGTTTGTTTACACATAGATACGCGCCATAATTGATTATGTAAATTAGGTAGTTTGTATGGAAGATGTGATTGGTCAACCCCTTATGACGTCATTTCCCGAAGATCGATCGCGAACCAGTTTTTTTTGTGTACAGGTAAACTTCATACCTGTAAAACTTGCATTTATCAACGTTTTTTGAGAAAACGGACGATGACATTGACATTCTATTACAATAAGCTTTCATTTAAAATCACTTTATTTTTCAATTTGGAGGACCCTTTAACCTTTTATTTTCGTCGAATAGTTCATCTAGGAAAACTAATATTTTGATGCGTATTATACACGGAAACAACTTTTTTACCCCAGTTTTGACCTCTGAGAAGGGGGTGCATACTATACACGGGTGCGTACTATACAAGGTAAAATACGGTAATAAAATAAAAAAATAAAAATAATTAGAAAATACAAAAAAAGAAAGTCATAATTAAGGAATGAAATGCGCTCTTTTGGTTTTCATTGGGGTATGACTCCACGCATACTTTAAACCATCCAAATGTTTTTCATAACCCAATAAAAACCAAGAGCGCATTCATTCCTTATATTTACATAAATATTTACCTTTAAAATGGCGTTGATGTCTTCTCTATATACGCCAGATTTACTATTTATTTCGAAAAAAATAGTTTATTATACGGGGATTTTTATGGAGTAAAATGTAACAGCCGTTACGATCAGCAACATTTTAGACACACCACTCATGCGCAATATTCTATTAAGTTAAGCTCCGCCCATCATCCAATGAAAACCGTTAAAGGGCATATCATGAGGTATTCCGAAGGTAATGGTATTCACTGGAAAATTAAATGCAGCGTGTCAAATAAGATTCATCGTAGCGAATGCAATAGCGTTGTAAATATAATCTGGTAAAGTTTGGCAAAATGAAGGCCCTATCGTATGACGAGGCAAATTATAACATTTTTAAATAAATCAAGGGCCATAACTTCGCTGTTACTGGTCCGATCTGGCTGGTTTTCAATCATTTCCCAGCTTTCATCGACATTAGCAATCTGGTAAAGTTTGGTAAAGATCGGATGAAAATGAAGGCCCTATCGTCTTAATGAGGCAAAATATAGCATTTTTAACTTAATCAAGGGCCATAACTCCGCTGTTACTGGTCAGATCTGTCTGGTTTTCGAACATGTCTGAGCGTTCATTGATATTAACAATCCGATAAAGTTTCTTAAAGATCAGATAAAAAATGAAAGCCCTATCGTCTTAACGAGACAAAAGTTAACGACGGATGGACGACGGACGGATTACGGACGGACGGAGTTAAAAACAAACTAGCTTGATTGTTCACAAGGAAAATACAGCATTTTTCGTTAAAACAAGGGCAATAACGCTGGTGTTTATTATCCGATATTTGCATTTTTACGAATTTATTCAAGCTTTCATTGACATAAACATTCTGACCAAGTTTGGTAGAGATTGGATGACAAATGTAGGTGCTGGAGTGTTCACAAGGCATATTATACCATTTTTTGTTATTTCAAGGGCTAGAACTCTGGTGTTACTAATCCGATCTGGCCGGTTTACGAACTCATCCGAGCTCTCATTGATATAAACACTTTGGCCAAATTTGATTAAGATCGCTTGAAAAATGAAGGGGCTAAGAGTAGTCACAAAGCAAAAGTTAATGGACGGATGGACGGACGGACGGACGTATCGACGGACGACGGACAACACATCATCCCACTAGGAAGCTTGCATTCCCTCTTGTGCATATGATACAACTCAAGGATCACACTTGAGACTGAAGCCTCTCTAGAGATCCTGCGAAAGGCATATCCACTCTAGGTTACTACTTACTCTTGTAATTATCCTATATTGTTGCTATTAAATTTGTGTACAGACAAATGAAACCCATAACATAATCCATTACTGATCTTTATTAATAAAACCAACTGTGTTTCTGACAATAAAAATACAGATAAGACATTCTGATAACAGCTTCAAAGAAGTAAATGATAGGAGGAAAAAGGATAACAAATAAATGTGTAGCTATAGGCACAATTCAAATATATTTGTCACCACTTCCTGGTTTTATGAAATGAATATTAAAACTTGAATATGCTTGTATATGTTATATTATTTGTTTGGATGGGTGGGTGGGTAGAGGATCAAATTTTACTTTTGAGAGAATATAAAACAGTCGTCACTATGTATAGGATAAAGGCCTTGAAGAGATGGGGGTGGAAATGGACACACGAGTATATGCATTCGTTAATGAAATTAAAAGAATGTGAAGATCAGTCATGTAGAACTTGAGATACCATGACATGCATACACAGTATTAATATCATGTTTATACACAGTGATCTTGACCTTCTGACCTAAAACTGAATAGGCATTATGGTAACCTCAAGTTCTGGTTTTACCTTGTTCAACCTATAATTAATATAAATATGTTTATTATATACCTATCAATAATATATACATAGTACAGTGCTTTGGGGTGTGTAGAATCATTGGTAGTAAAGAATCATTTCCTGTTTAAATTCAATTTTCTCAGCTCATATATTTAAGATTATTTTAAAACTTTCCAGCCTTGAAGATATATCATATAAGCGTACATTTATTCAACGGTGAAATTATTTGGGACATTTTTCCATGCAAAATATATCACTACGTGCAACACCTCTCAGAAAAAATGATTCTATACTACCTGAATGAAGTGTGTCTTTGAAACGAAAAATTCATACTGTCACAATAAACTCAGAAATAAATATTTGCTGTTTTAACAAATGTTAGGGACAAAAGTCAAAATGCAATCATCATTTAAGGTAACTGTTGAAGTTTGGCACTTCTAAGGATAAAATGAAATTATGTAAATATTGGTGAAAAAACGCCTATTAAAAATCACAGTTTCAGGACAATAATTTTAGAAATGTTGCTATCATACAACTAAAAGAGTAAATTTAAATCAGAAATTAAATAAAAATAATATTTTCATTTTAAAATTAGACGTTTAACCCAAGTGATTCTATACCCCCCAAAGCACTGTACCCTCATTTTCTTACAATGGAATACAACAACCTGTATCATCACTCTGCTACTAAAAATAGAATTTGTATCACTATCTTACTAAAAATAGAACAGCGTTTTTTCCAATGATTCAAGCAAGTTTTACGGCACTATGTGCGAGAACGTCAAGACGACGTTACGTCATACAAACAAAACAAGTAGGTCAGACCAATGAACACCAACACCTTAAAACTCATTATATACATTTTTTATCGAGAAATAATATGCTTTATTGAATGTGTATGCAATAGCAATGCAAATATTTATATGTTAATGATGTGTAAGAGGTATATAATAAAAGGATCATTACAAGAGTAACGTGTTCTGGAAGTTTGTATCACCTCGAGTAGGTAAATGCCAGATCAGGATCTGGTATTTACCTACGAGAGGTGATACAAACTTCCAGAACTGGTTACTCTAGTAATAATCCTATATTACCAGGTTGGTTAAGATTTGATAAAAGACAAAGAAACTACAGTGGTTACAAGGCAGAATGTAGTAAATACCCAGTATAGGTGTGTTTTTTTAATATATCCAAGCTTTCACTGGCATAAAGACCTGACAAGCCTGGTAGAGATCAATCTAAAATTGCTAGAATGACAACATGGCAGAATTTAGCATTTTCATTAAAACCTCTGATTAGTATCCAATATGTGTGGTTTTCAAACTTGAATGAGAGCTTTTATTGATACAAAGACCCTGACACAATTTGGTAAACATCAATTTGCAATATGAAGGTTATATAGTGTTAACAAGACAGAATATGTCATTTTTCATACAAACAAGGGCCATCTTGAAATCTGTTAATATCCAATATACTTGGAGACTTTTCTAAGTCTACACTTTTTAAAATCCAATAACTTTTTTATTGTTTGACCGATTTCTATAAAATTGTGCATGTAATAATGTAAACCGATTGTGCAGCTAAATCAAGCAAATTATATCAATTTTAATTACTGAAAACAGGCAACATGCATTGCGCGTGCTTTATGCATTTTCACGTCAGAAAATTAAAATTTGTGCAAACAATGTTATCTTTCTTTACAATTTATTTTTTAAGACAACTTTCCAACCAAAAAAACACATTATATTGATAATTCATTCATTGTTCGTGAAATTAATATATTTTCAGTCTTGTCTTAAATAATTATGGGTGGGTGGGGTAAGATGTTTTCATCCATTTTCTAAATAGAATTTTATAACGTTATTTGTAGTTGAAAAGATGCGAAAAGAAAATATAAATTGTTTTTAATTTAATAATTTATAATATTTTTTCTCGATATTTGCTACATAATTCACAATATTGTGACTTTTTAAATAAAATATCCGAATACCATTACATTTTTAAAGGAACACAAACATAATTGCATATTCCTGATTTATTTTGATATAAGGATTACACCTAATACAAAATATTTACACAAAACATAATTTTATTAAAAATATTGAAATTATGAAAATTTCGCAACACCATTTTGTGACTTTTGGTTTTTAAAAAAACGACGGTACGGTTTGGTTTTCAGAGCATATATCAAATTATTTACCTTAACGAGTAGTATTTTCGATTATTTTTATTATAATATACATACATGAATTGTACCAAATACATTTTTGGCCAATCCATACAAAAATAGGGTAAAAATAAAACCGTCTTAAAAAGTGTAGACTTAGAAAAGTCTCCAAGTATATAAAATTATATAATATAAAAAAATAATCCCAGCTTTCATTAGTATGAAGACCCTGACACAGTGTGATACAAGGGCGCTAAAAACAAACAGTTAACAAACCAACAGACAATACAGACAACTTGGACAATACAGATGCAGTGTTTTTTTTATGCCTAATTTGGGGCCGTTATTCGGCCCCTTCACAATGCTAAAAATATACTTTTTTCACAATTATATCCAAAAAATTCACAATCTGAAAAAAAATATAAATAGTCCAGTAAGGATGCTAGTCTTAATATAAGCTGGTGTCAAAACTAGTCTGTATTTACCAAAAACAGAACTTAAAACCAAGGGATATTAAACAGTGAAAATAAAAGTGAAAAAAGTTTCTTTTTCTTTTGTTATAATATTTCACAATTTTCACAATTTCTAGAAAAATGCTGCTATTTTTCACAATGGCACAGGCACAGGCTGCATTCACAAAACACATAATAAAGACACTGAGATGACGGACAACTTGCCATCACATAAGCAGATAAGCTTAACTTTTAATCTGGCCTGTGGCCAGTTGAGCTAAAAGCATATTGTTAGTGTAAATACATAGGTAAACAAGATCAGAATAATTTTATATGCAAAACTGAAATATGCCTCCAAATAACATGCAACCACGGATGTATATCGGGGAAATAAACCACGGACGTATATCGGGGAAATAAACCACGGACGTATATCGGGGAAATAAACCACGGACGTATATCGGGGAAATAAACCACGGACGTATATTCGGGGAAATAAACCACGGATGTATATCGGGGAAATAAACCACTGACGTATATCGGGGAAATAAACCACAGACGTATATCGGGGAAATAAACCACAGACGTATATCGGGGAAATAAACCACGGATGTATATCGGGGAAATAAACCACGGACGTATATCGGGGAAATAAACCACGGACGTATATCGGGGAAATAAACCACGGACGTATATTCGGGGAAATAAACCACGGATGTATATCGGGGAAATAAACCACGGACGTATATCGGTGAAATAAACCACGGACGTATATCGGGGAAATAAACCACGGACGTATATCGGGGAAATAAACCACGGACGTATATCGGGGAAATAAATCAGCCGAAGCTGTATTGAATCATGCACTGATTGAAGGCATAGGGCAGGGAATAATCACAAGACAGTTGGTCTTGTCCCTACACCATTAAAATGCCAAGGTTAGTCCCGCCTTTTCAATTGGCCTGAGATACCTTCATGCTACTGACTAGTACTACCAGTGACAAGGCGGTGCTACTGACCAGTACTAGCTGTGACAGGGTGGTGCTACTGACCAGTACTAGCTGTGACAGGGTGGTGCTACTGACCAGTACCACCAGTGACAGGGTGGTGCTACCCACCAGTACTACCTGTGACATGGTGGTGCTACTGACCAGTACTAGCTGTGACAGGGTGGTGCTACTGACCAGTACTACCAGTGACAGGGTGGTGCTACTGACCAGTACTACCAGTGACAGGGTGGTGCTAATGACCAGAACTACCAGTGACAGGGTGGTGCTACTGACCAGAACTACCAGTGACAGCTACTGACCATTACAACCTGTGACAGGGTGGTGCTACTGACCAGTACTAGCTGTGACAGGGTGGTGCTACTGACCAGTACTACCAGTGACAGAGGGGTGCTACCCACCAGTACTATCAGTGACAGGGTGGTGCTACTGACCAGTACTAGCTGTGACAGGGTGGTGCTACTGCCCAGTACTACCAGTGACATGGTAGTGCTACCCACCAGTACTATCAGTGACAGAGTGGTGCTACTGACCAGTACTATCAGTGACAGGGTGGTGCTACTCACCAGTACTAGCAGTGACAAAGTGGTGCTACTGACCAGTACTACCAGTGACAGGGTGGTGCTACTGACCAGTACTACCAGTGACATGGTGGTGCTACTGACCAGTACTACCAGTGACATGGTGGTGCTACCCACCAGTACTATCAGTGACAGGGTGGTGCTACTGACCAGTACTAGCTGTGACAGGGTGGTGCTACTGACCAGTACTACCAGTGACATGGTGGTGCTACCCACCAGTACTATCAGTGACAGGGTGGTGCTACTGACCAGTACTACCAGTGACAGGGTGGTGCTACTGACCAGTACTACCAGTGACATGGTGGTGCTACCCACCAGTACTATCAGTGACAGAGTGGTGCTACTGACCAGTACTATCAGTGACAGGGTGGTGCTACTGACCAGTACTACCTGTGACAGGGTGGTGCTACTGACCAGTACTACCAGTGACAGGGTGGTCCTACTGACCAGTACTACCTGTGACAGGGTGGTGCTACTGACCAGTACTACCTGTGACAGGGTGGTGCTACTGACCAGTACTACCTGTGACAGGGTGGTGCTACTGACCATTACGACCAGTGACGGAGTGGTGCTACTGACCAGTACTACCTGTGACGGGGTGGTGCTACTGACCAGTACTACATGTGATGGGGTGATGCTACTGACAGTACTACCAGGGACAAGGTGGTGCTACTGACCAGTACTACCAGTGACAGGGTGCCTGTCACACAGGGTGCCTGTCACTGGTACTACTGACCAGTACCACCTGTGATAGGGTGGTGCTACTGACCAGTACTACCAGTGACAGGGTGCCTGTCACTGGTGCTACTGACCAGTACCACCTGTGATAGGGTGGTGCTACTGACCAGTACCACCAGTGACAGGGTGGTGCTACTGACCAGCACTACCTGTGACAGGGTGGTGCTACTGACCTGTACTACCGGTGACATGGCGGTGCTACCCACCAGTACTATCAGTGACAGAGTGGTGCTACTGACCAGTACTACCAGTGACATGGTGGTGTTACCCACCAGTACTATCAGTGACAGGTTGGTGCTACTGACCAGTACTAGCTGTGACGGGGTGGTGCTACTGACCAGTACTACCAGTGACATGGTGGTGCTACACACCAGTACTAGCTGTGACAGGATGGTGCTACTGACCAGTACTACCAGTGACATGGTGGTGCTACCCGCCAGTACTATCAGTGACAGGGTGGTGCTACTGACCAGTACTAGCTGTGACAGGGTGGTGCTACTGACCAGTACTACCAGTGACATGGTGGTGCTACCCACCAGTACTACCAGTGACAGGGTGGTCCTACTGACCAGTACTACCAGTGACAGGGTAAAGCTACTGACCAGTACTACCTGTGACAGGGTGGTGCTACTGATCAGTACTACCTGTGACAGGGTGGTGCTACTGACCAGTACTACCTGTGACAGGGTGGTGCTACAGACCAGTACTACCAGTGACAGGGTGGTGCTACTGACCAGTACTACCAGTGACAGGGTGGTGCCACTGACCAGACCTACCTTTAACATGGTGGTGCTACTGACCAGTACTACCTGTGACAAAGTGGTGCTACTGACCAGTACTACCTGTGACAGGGTGGTGCTACTGACCAGTACTACCTGTGACAGGGTGGTGATACTGACCAGTACTACCAGTGACAGGGTGGTGCCACTGACCAGTACTACCTATGACAGGGTGGTGCTACTGACCAGTACTACCAGTGACATGGTGGTGCCACCCACCAGTACTACCAGTGACATGGTGGTGCTACCCCCCAGTACTACCAGTGACAGGGTGGTGCTACTGACCAGTACTTCCTGTGACAGGGTGGTGCTACTGACCAGTACGACCAGTGATGGAGTGGTGCTACTGACCAGTACTACCTGTGACGGGGTGGTGCTACTGACCAGTACTACATGTGATGGGGTGGTGCTACTGACAGTACTACCAGGGACAAGGTGGTGCTACTGACCGGTACTACCAGTGACAGGGTGCCTGTCACTGGTACTACTGACCAGTACCACCTGTGATAGGGTGGTGCTACTGACCAGTACTACCAGTGACAGGGTGCCTGTCACTGGTGCTACTGACCAGTACCACCTGTGATAGGGTGGTGCTACTGACCAGTACCATCAGTGACAGGGTGGTGCTACTGACCAGCACTACCTGTGACAGGGTGGTGCTACTGACCTGTACTACCAGTGACATGGTGGTGCTACTGACAAGTACTACCGGTGACATGGTGGTGCTACCCACCAGTATTACCAGTGACATGGTGGTGCTACTGACCAGTACTACCAGTGACATGGTGGTGCTACTGACCAGTACTACATGTGACAGGGTGGTGCAACTGACCAGTACTGCATGTGACATGGTGGTGCTACTGACCAGCACTACCAGTGACAGGGTGGTGCTACTGACCAGTACTACCAGTGACAGGGTGGTGCTACTGACCAGTACTACCTGTGACAGGGTGGTCCCACTGACCAGTACTACCAGTGACAGGCTTGTGCTACTGACCAGTACTACCAGTGACATGGTGGTGCCACTGACCAGTACTACCTGTGACATGGTGGTGCCACTGTCCAGTACTACCTGTGACAGGGTGATGCCACTGTCCAGTACTAGCTGTGACAGGGTGGTCACTGGTGCCACTGACCAGTACTACCTGTGACAGGGTGGTGCCACTGACCAGTACTACCAGTGACAGGGTGGTGCCACTGACCAGTACTAACAGTGACAGGGTGGTGCTACTGACCAGTACTACCTGTGATAGGGTGGTGCCACTGACCAGTACTACCAGTGACAGGCTGGTGCCACTGACTAGTACTACATGTGACAGGGTGGTGCCACTGACCAGTACTACCAGAGACAGGGTGGTGCTACTGACCAGTACTACCTGTGACAGGGTGGTGCTACTGACCAGTACTACCTGTGACAGGGTGGTGCTACTGACCAGTACTACCTGTGACAGGGTGGTGCTACCGACCAGTACTACCAGTGACATGGTACTACCAGTGACAGGGTGGTGCTACTGACCAGTACTACCGGTGATAGGGTGGTGCTACCGACCAGTACTACCGGTGACATGGTGGTGCTACCCACCAGTACTACATGTGACAGGGTGATGCTACTGACCAGTACTATCAGTGACAAGGTGGTGCTACTGACCAGTACCACCTGTGCAGGGTGGTGCTACTGACCAGTACAACCAGTGACAGGGTGGTGCTACTGACCAGTACTACCAGTGACAGGGTGGTGCTACTGACCAGTACTACCTGTGCAGGGTGGTGCTACTGACCAGTACCACCAGTGACAGGGTGGTGCTACTGACCAGTACCACCGGTGACAGGGTGGTGCTACTGACCAGTACTACCAGTGACATGGTGGTGCTACTGACCAGCACTATCAGTGACAGGGTGGTGCTACTGACCAGTACTACCAGTGACAGGGTGGTACTACTGACCTGTACTACCAGTGACAGGGTGGTACTACTGACCAGTACTACTAGTGAAAGGGTAGTGCTACTGACTAGTACTACCAGTGACTACCAGTGACAGGGTGGTGCTACTGACCAGTACTACCAGTGACAGGGTGGTGCTACTGACCTGTACTACCAGTGACAGGGTGGTGCTACTGACCAATACTACTTGTGACAGGGTGGTGCTACTGACCTGTACTACCAGTGACAGGGTGGTGCTACTGACCAATACTACCTGTGACAGGGTGGTGCTACTGATCAGTACTACCAGTGACAGGGTGGTGCCACTGACCAGTACTACCAGTGACAGGGTTGTGCTACTGACCTGTACTACCAGTGCCATCGTGGTGCTACTGACAAGTACTACCAGTGACAGGGTGGTGCTACTAACTAGTATTACTGGTGACTACCAGTGACAGGGTGTTACTACTGACCAGTACTACCAGTGACAGGGTGGTGCTACTGATCAGTGCTACCAGTGACAGGAAGGTGCTACTGATCAGTGCTACCTGTGACAGGGTGGTGCTACTGATCAGTACTATCAGTGACAGGGTGGTGCCACTGACCAGTACTACCTGTGACATGGTGGTGCTACTGACCAGTACTACTTTTGACAGGGTGGTGCTACTGACCAGTACTACCCGTTACAGGGTGGTGCTACTGACCACTACTACCAGTGACATGGTGGAGCTACTGACCAGTATTACCTGTGACAGGGTGGTGCTACTGACCAGTACTACCTGTGACAGGGTGATGCTACTGACCAGTACTATCAGTGACAGGGTGGTGCTACTGACCAGTACTACCTGTGACAGGGTGCTACTGACCAGTACTACCAGTGACAGGGTGGTGCAACTGACCAGTACTACCAGTGACAGGGTGGTGCTACTGACCAGTACTACCAGTGACAGTGTGGTGCAACTGACCAGTACTACCAGTGACAGGATGGTGCTACTGACCATTACTACTTGTGACAGTGTGGTGCTATTGACCAGTACTACCTGTGGCAGGGTGGTGCTACTGACCAGTACTACCAGTGACATGATGGTGCCACTGACCAGTACTACCTGACAGGGTGGTGCTACTGACCAGTACTACCTGTGACAGGGTGGTGCTACTGACCAGTACTACCAGTGACAGGGTGGTGCAACTGACCAGTACTACCAGTGACAGGGTGGTGCTACTGACCAGTGCTACATGTGACAGGGTGGTGCTACTGACCAGTACTACCTGTGACAGGGTGGTGCTATTGACCAGTACTACTAGTGACAGGGTGGTGCTACTGACCAGTACTACCTGTGACAGGGTGGTGCTACTGACCAGTACTACCAGTGACAGGGTGGTGCAACTGACCAGTACTACCAGTGACAGGGTGGTGCTACTGACCAGTGCTACATGTGACAGGGTGGTGCTACTGACCAGTACTACCTGTGACAGGGTGGTGCTATTGACCAGTACTACCAGTGACAGGGTGGTGCTACTGACCAGCACTACCTGTGACACAGGGTGGTGCTACTGACCAGCACTACCTGTGACAGGGTGGTGCTGTAGTGTAATGGTTAGCACAACAGCTTAGTGATCTAGGGATCATGAGATGGATCCCAGCTTGGACTGAAATCGGATCCCAGCTTGGAGTGAATTTTTATCCCAGTCTGGACCGAATTTGGATCTAAGCTTGACATTTGGATCCCAGCCTGGACTAAATTTGGATCCCAGTCTGGACTGAATTTGGATCTCTTTGGATCAGCCTGGACTGAATCTGGATCTCTTTGGATCAGCCTGGACTGAATTTGGATCTAAGCTTGGGGTGAATTTGGATCAGCCTGGACTGAATCTGGATCCCAGTCTGGACTGAATTTGGATCTCAGCCTGTATTGAATTTGGATCAGCCTGGACTGAATTTGGATCCAAGCCTGGACTGAATATGGATCCCAGCCTGGACTTTGGATCCCAGGCTGGAGTGAATTAAAATACTAATACATATTCCAAACCTGACTAGTCAGTTTTATGAGACTTACAATCAAGTTCCCATGATACAATCAAATGCATCACTAAATAGCTGGCAGGGGGACTATAAACCCTTGATACACACATACTTCCAGTGAATTAATCAAGCATATAAAGAGAATACTTACAGTGTATTCTGTATTGGAGGGAGACAGCACATGCAATAGAAAACAAACCAAGTTAAGTATGACAACATATAATAAAGACACATATCCACCAACCACCACCAGCATTATAAATGAAGCTACCGTATTTCACCTATTAGGAGCACCTCCCATAATAGTAGCCATTCTCCCTCACCCTCTCATGCACCTTTTCAAAATAAATAATTTGTTTTGTGTTTTAACATCATTTTCCAGCACATTTTAGGCTATATATGATGATCGATAGTTTTGTGGTGGAGGCAGACCACCCGTTTATTCCTGGGTAGAACCAGTATACTGTATACCTCCAGTCATCTGTTAGAATCTACACTTTCTCAAAAATAAATAAAACAAGAGGTAAATGACCTTGAAGCTCTACTGATATTTCTGATGATTCTAGCTCTACTGATAGCTAGATCAGCCATGGGAACCTGCATGTGCAATTTTATGAAAATAGGACCAGCACTTTCGCCATAAGTTTTTCCTAAATAACTCTGTTTAAACAAAGATGGCCGCTGGTGGCCATGTTTGACATGGAACGAAAAGAAATAAGTTTAGGACCAACTACATGTCATGCCAGTCATTTTAGTAAAGGTTCCACATCAAATGTGCCACTTATGGTTTTTGAGAAGTAGTGGCAACAGTTGTATTTTTAAAATCTATTTATAGTTATAGCGGCCATCTTGCATTAACGGTCGACTTGAAATTTTGCTAGGATCAACTAGACATCAAGAACAGATCCATGAAAATCCGTCGAGTAGTTTCAGAGGAGTAGTCGCTACAAGTTTTTACTATATAACTCTATGTAAACAAAGATGGCCACTGGCAGCCATGTTTAATGTTGAATCAAAATAATTTTAGACAAGGACCAACATCATGACATGCTGATCATTTTAGAAAAAGCCCCATATCAATATCACTTATAGATTTAAAAAAGTAGTCGCTACAAATTTGTTTTGTAAAAACATCAATGATGAGCAACATTCCTGTGAAGTTTCATGAAAATCCATCTAGTAGTTTCAGAGGAGTAGTCGCTACAAGTTTTGAATATATAACTATATGTAAACAAAGATGGCCGCTGGCAGCCATGTTTAATATCGAGTCAAAATTATTTCATGCTGATCTTTTTAGAAAAAGTCCCATATCAATATCACTTATTGTTTTCAGGAAGTAGTCGGTACAAATTTGTTTTTTAAAAATCTATTTTTAGCTGTGGTAGCCATCTTGAATTTCCGGCTGACCTGAAATTTTTCTAGGATCAACTAGATATCAAGAGCAACATTCCTGTGAAGTTTCATGAAAATCCATCCAGTATTTTCAGAGGAGTAGTCGCTACAAAAAAAGGTTTACAGACAGGCGGATGGACGACGGACACCGCACCATGGCATAAGCTCTGCTGATCTTTGAAACGTTTTTATTAAGAATGAATGTAATGGCTGGTAAAATTTCATGCAGAATTCAAACATTATAATAACAGGTATAAATGTAACAAAATGCCAACGAGGCCCTGAGGCCGCTCTACCATCTAACATAGTCTTATAATAATAGACTAAGAGGAAGTGACATAAGTATATTATCGCATAACTTGTAGTTTGGGAGTGCAGTATAACTATGGCATAATAAACTAGCATAATTAATAGGCAAAAATGAAGGCTAATCATTAAAAAATACTGGAATGCGAAATTGACGAGGTTACAGTTGCTAAGTGTGGTATAGAGAAGTTTTAATGAACAAAGTCATCATGCAACTACAATATATACTGAAACGAAAATGAAACACAACTCGGGAATTTCCGCTATATATTGTATGTACAATATGCTGGTGTTAATTGAATGGTACATAGCTAGTAGCGTAAGACCTTTCCTTTCAGAAAAAATACTAAAAAAACACATAACACAGCAAATAGTCTTCCTTCAAATTTTCATTATTGACAGAGTATGCCAAATGCTCAAGCATGTGAGCAAACTTAGGATGCCTTAGTTTTGCAAACTCTTTACCTTAAAGTCACTTAAATTCGACGAACGATAAGGTATATATAAAACTAACATATAATTGCAAATCCTAACTCTAGAAATACAATACAAACATGAAAACCGGCCAGCCAAAACATCGCCTATTTGTTATTGCTTGAAGTTTCGAATAAAAAGTTACCAACTCTAAATTCATTTATGAACCCGTGGATACATATACAGTTTTAATTAGCATATATGCATCATTTTGTGACATCAACACATGGGTAGAGTTTGGAAGAACGGTTTTATAGCGAAATTTGGCGCTTGTGTTACTTTAAATACAGTGAGTACTGAAATGGCTCAATTTTTCAAAGAGGAACTTCAGCATTTATGAATTTCTTGTTACAAAGTGTACTGTGATTAAAACGTCTACAACATCACAGTTGTGTCCTTTCTCTAAATAACTGCAACTTTTTCTTTTTTTTTACAAAACATCTTTCTTTGGAACATTATGTAGAATTAAGTGTGCAGTATATACTATATAGCGGAAATTCCCGAGTTGCGTTTCTTTTTTTGCTTCAGTATATATAGGCAACTGTATACATTAATAAATATATGTTATGTGGGAAAATATCTATATATTATTTCCGTTGATATTTCCCTTTATAACAAAAACTGTCAAATGCTGATTCTTGAATGTGACACATCTTGTCATTGTGATTAACATTTTCGTCCAGTTGCATGCCCTTAAAAACTTTCAAAGTTATGGCTGAAACATAATTGTTTCCGATGGACGAACGAATGGATGATGCAATTACAATATGCCTCCCTTCAGGGGCATAAAAAGGTTAACCAAAAAGCAAACTTGTCCAGCATGACTTACTAAAACAGCTTACAGGAGTTTAGGAGGATATTCAGTTCTAAAACAATTTTCTGAAGAAACAATGTTTACAACCTAAAATTCTCTTCTTAAACACAATCAACTCACATGCACAGATTTGCTCATTCTCAAACGTGTCACGAATCTAATGACACAATTTGGTGAAAGTCGGAAAATGTCATAAGTTTATCGCTTTCACAAGCTGATTTTTTAACTCGAATGATCAAAGATCAGCAGAGCTTATGCCATGATGTGTCATCCGTCTGTTAACATTTTTTTATCGCGACTACTCCACTGAAACTAGTAAACGGATTTTCATGAAACTTCATAGGAATGTTGCCCTTGATGTCTAGTTGATCCTAGCAAAAATTCAGTTCGGCCGTAAATTCAAGATGGCCACCAGGGCTAAAAATAGATTTTTAAAAAACAAGTTTGTAGCGACTACTTCTTGAAAACTATAAGTGATATTGATATGGGACTTTTTCTAAAATTATCAGCATGACATGATGTTGGTCCTTGTTGAAAAATTATTTTGATTCGACATTAAACATGGTTGCCAGCGGCCATCTTTGTTTACATAGAGTTATATATAAAAACTTTCCACGGCTAAAACTTATTTTAAAAAGGCGATGTTGAACTGGAACCATTATCAAAATGACTGGTGCGTCATGTAGTTGGTCCTAACCATGATTAATTTAAATGGACTGACAGTATCAACTGTGTTAATTCTCTGAACAATCTCATATGACATAAGCTGTAGTTTTCTTTCTCATAAAACAAAGTATTTGTTATTTCTAAAAAAACTTATATTGACTTTGTATTCTGAGCAATTGCACTTACGACCTTATGTTATTAAATAATCGGAATGGAAGATGTTCATAACAAAGTTGTTTTTGGCAGTTACGACCTTTTACAATATGGTAAAAGCGATTATTAAACCCCTGTAAGTGTCCAGGGCCTTCACCAGCAATTTATTAAGGAGGGATAGTGGCATTTAGCGCGGGACGGGAGGTGGGGGGGATAAGATGATACACTCAACTTTATACATTGTTTCATTTGCTGTTCTAGATTTTATTTTTACTTCATTATATATGTAGTGAAGTTAAGCAGGAGTCATTATGTTATTTTTAAGTGAATAATTTTAAGTTTTTTTGTTAAGCATCCGAAATAAGGACTATCCGGATTTACAACAACTTTTTACGCTATCACTGTCTTATAATATCTTAACATCTAAGTCATGTTTACTGCATGAAGTCGTTAGCGTTTTCGAAAAAAATTGTAGGTAACTGTTATAAGTTTATTTAAATGTTAAAAATTGCTGTCTTTATTCATAATTAATCGTTTTAGTTTGAAACAGTCGGAAGCAAATGCAACTCCAAGATTCTTATAATTTTATGTAATTATCAAATAATTTTGCGTTTGCGTTATTTTCTCATTATTTATTTAAAGTCGCGATGAAATGGTTGAGGCAGGTTAATTCAAGGCTACAATAAAATATAACTGATAAGTAAATTATTTTCATATTTGATGATGTAACAATTTTACAGGTCATGTACGCATGGTTGAATTCTTGAATCAGACCCTTCTCGCGGAGGTAATTAACACCTCTGCCCCTTTAATCCTTATGTAAACACTCCAATCTAGAGCTTAGAGGACATATGTTTGTCAGGAGTTTATACCTCAAGGCGTTATTTGGTCAGATATGTCCAGTTAATTAACACTGGGAAATGAATATTTTGACCCACTTTTAAGGGATCGCGGCACGGTTTTAAAGGGTCGCGGTCAGATTAAGGGATCGCGGCATGTCGATTTCCAAAGTTAAGGGATCGCGGTGCCGCTACACCATAAAAGGCTGGGGAAGGCCCTGGTGTCTTAAAAAAGTTTGCTAGTTCATGCTATACTGTTGATCGAAATGTAGAATGCATATGAGAACATGCGTGTGATGATAACATTACAATATATCTATGAGGGTGATGACAACATTGCAATATATCTATTAGAAAATGTTCTATTTTTAAATTTAAATCTCACTGATATAAAAACCATGCTCTTAATTATTAATTTACTTAAATAGTAATGGTAACGCAACATTAATTTAATTAACAAGAGGTCAGTGACCTTGAAGCTCTACTCGCAGATTCTGAAAGCTAGATCAGTATTCCTGTGAAGTTTCATGAAGATCTGTCAAGTAGTTTCAGAGTAATCGTTACAAGTTTTTATATATAACTCTATGTAAACAGAGATGGCCGCTGGCAACCATGTTTAATGTCGAATCAAAATAATTTTTCAACAAGGACCAAAGTCATGTCATGCTGATAATTTTAGAGAAAGTCTCATATCAATATCACTTATAGTTCTCAAGAAGTAGTCGGTACAAACTTGTTTTTTAAAAATCTATTTTTAGCCCTGGTGGCCATCTTGAATTTCTGGCCGACCTGAAATACTGCTTGGACCAACTAGACATCAAGAGCAACATTCCTGTGAAGTTTCATGAAAATCCATCCACTAGTTTCAGAGGAGTAGTCGCTACAAGTTTTTACTATATAACTCTATGTAAATAAAGATGGCCGCCGGCAGTCATGTTTAATGTCAAATCAAAATAATTATTGACAAGGACCAACATCATGTCATGCTGATCATTTTAGAAATATTCCCATATCAATATTACTTATAGTTTATATGAACAGCCTGTCCCAACAGGTTTACAATAGCAACATCATACACAATGGGTGCATTTCAGTCATAGTGTATTTTAAAACATGGCTGTAAAATCGTTTATAGACAGGACATAAACCACTTGAATGATGAATACTAGAGGTAAACTATATCAGCTGTTTATGTTCTTAAAAGATTAAGGTTGAAAATAAATAAGCCTATATCATACAAAGGTCTAATCCTTAAAGAGACACTGTCCATAAGTAAGCAGATATTAAGCATAACCAAATAACTGTCCGATTTTTATTCAGTGAAATGTATACATGAAAACATGAGCATAGACACTAAGAAGTCTGTAGTAATACATTCGTGAGTTTGACAAAAAGAAGCTTAAATTATTATTTGTAAATAAAGTGGGACCCACCGTATTTACCTTTTCTGCGATCACGTGACTTTCATTAGCGCATTAGGTTTTCACCATAGTATGTAGTGCATAACATGTATAGCCCGGTTAGCTGTCGGGAACTATGGCGACCACTTTACGCTCACGCTCACTATTATTACCGCGAGTGTAATTTTAGTTTGGGCTGCGAGTTCAAACGCCCGAAATGGTTTCTTTTTTTTGTGTACCGCGACTGAATTCCGTCAAACAATCCTACTTTAATTAGTAAATATTCAATGTTTGGTGTGTAATGTTTCCAAACATAATTAGTGTGTGTTTTATAAGCTAAAAGTTACGGACAGTGTCCCTTTAATGTGTATGGCAGAAACTTATGTAATCATAACATCTCCATTATATATAACACAATTATTCAAATGTGATATAATAGTTAACTAAAACAGAGATTTATTTCAACAACTAATTCATACTGCAACCTCCACCGAGGGAGAGAAATGCCTCCTATTCAAACTGCATAGGTAGATGAAATATTGTAAACTATCAGTTTACAGACTATCTTTTGAATATATAAAACTATTCAATTTTAAATTGATAATTTGATATGTCTGGTTTTAAATTAACAGAGCAACGTTAATAATGCATATCTTTTAGTGCATTTTGAAAGCCCCATTTTGAAAAGACCTGGGTGCAAGAGATTGTATTACCCTCAGAATAATGACATGGGTTAAATATCTACAAAAGCAAACACCTGTCACTTTAACGAGATTATATCATATCATAAATTATTTTCAGTTTTTAAATAATGGATGTGACTAAAATATTTGGCAAGTAGCTTAAGTCATATTAAATAGTTTGAAAACTTAAAGTTGAAGACCAGAATATGACCAACGTCTTTCTTGAGTTAGACAACAGTCAGAACTCAAATTGACTCTACTTTTATCAACTGTTATGTGGGTCAGAGAAAGCTCTGTATGTAAGTTGTGTATTCCATATCTCGATGCCCACTTGACTGTTCTTTCCTTATGGTGTCAAGTGACATGTTTTCTTCCTTGGTGCATCGTCCAATGCACTTCATAAATGCACATAGGTGCGCGAGTGCACATCCACAACACACCCACTTTTATTTATACATCAATATATTTTAAATATCAAGGACGTCATGCAAACATGTTTTGATTAAGATAATGACAGGTCAATCCAACAATAATTGAAGTAATATTAATTTATTTGACACAGTTTTTTAAGAAACATATTGTGGGTGGTTTTAAACGATATCCTATAGTAATTACCGTATTGTTTCTAATTAGCGCTCTGCCTCTAATTAGCGCCCCACCTAACTTTTAAAAAAAATTAATCTTACCTTGAGGTGTAAAAGTTGTTAATACCCAAGAAAAGTGGTTAAAATCCAAGAAACAGTATATACACACACTTATGAATTTAATTTCAGTTTAAAGAGGCACTACCTATATCTACGCAATTTTTAATGTAAAATATTAAATACTCAATATTACTGCATTTATATGTATACAAAGCTATTTTATGAGTATTCTAAGAAGAAACATTGTTTCGTATTCCAGTTCTGTAAATTATTAATTATGATCAAAACAATATCTTGAATAAAATGCTGCCCTGCCGTTTATTCCTGCCGGAGAACTACGAGTTTTTACGATTTTAACGGACATGCGCAATGCGATTCAGCTAAACGAAAACAAACTACTCGGGGCAGTTCCGATAGTAAACGAATCGATTGGAACTCTTCGCCAATCTGACGAGGCAGTTCCGATTGTAAACGAATAAGATCGGAAAATCTCCGCAATCGCCTTGTCTAAAACAAAATTTTACGAATACAATTTCAAAAAATCTGTTCTTTTCAAACCTGTTTTTCCCCAGCAAAACGCATATTACATGGGGTGAAATTATTGCCATTTACCTTTTTCATAGTCCTCTTTACAATTAAGTAAAGTTTATATCAGTTGGTGGACAAAAAGATATAGACAGAGCCTCTTTAAATGACTTGGAGAATGCCCGCTTGCTTTTTCCACGACCAGACGTATCCATGTTTACGGTAAATCATAAAATGAACTGGAATTAAGCGAGTTAGAAAATGTGTAATGTATTACGTCATACCGCGAGGATGCCTTAGAAACAACCTTAAAACGACAAAATTATTCAATTCTACCTGTCAATCAAATTGTCAGTTACAGTGTGTGACACTACCTAGCAGTCAAAACAAAGTCAGGTTTAACAAACTACCATATGATTTCCAATAGCGACGTTTTCGCCTTAGTAAACTACTGGTAATGAGTTACGGCACAGGGACTTTGTCTCAATTATTTTTAGCATTATATAAGGAAATTAAAATGTGTACTGCTTTACGACAAGCGTTCTAATAAGCGCCCCCCTTTCAGAAAATGTCACGCCCCCAGGGACACTAATTAGAAACAATACGGGTATGCCAAAGGTAAAAGTAATTCATATTTACTGCATATCAGGAAAATAAACTTGATAAGTCTTGATTTTGGTGGTGTTCTTACTTTTAATAGGTATTTTACCAGTATGTAATTTTAGCAAACAGACTATTTGTTGTGTATGACACTAAAACAAAATGTATGTATTAAAATAATTTGCTTAAAAGTTCCATTTTTCGAGAAAATTTAGCTAACACAATAATTTCTATAGCCAGAAAATATCCTATAATGGTATTCTCCTTTTTTATATTTGTAATCATGTTGATCGAGTGGTACTAAAGGAGCACATTACCGTTTCTGGGTATAAGAATGCACTAGTGCTAATCTAGTTTCAGTTTTCCTCAGAGCAGCATTTTTGTTTTATAAAAAATTGGCAGCAGGAGGTACTCCAGAATGCAAACTTTTAATTATTGATAAACACAATAATTGCCGTTCATGTAAAGCATCGGATTCACCCAACATATTTTCACTTTCGGTGCTCAAACAATGACCGGGTCTGCATATTCAATTTAACATAGCTATGCCCCTGTCATATACCCTATAATTATATTATCCCTATAATTATATTATATACACATACCCTCTATATCCTTACACACTATGTCCTCGCAACCTATATATCATTACATTGTATGTCTCCTTAACCTCTATATCGGTCCATACCCTCCATATACTTACATATATCCCGCTACCCTATATATCCTTATATATCTTTACATAGTATGTCCACGTGACTATATTTTCTTATGTTCCAATATACCCTATAAATTACATCCCCATACCCTATATATCCTCCAATGTTATGTCCCGTACTCTCTTTATCCGTTCATATTATGTTCCCATACCCTCCATATACTTACATATTATGCATTATAGTCCCTCAATATACTTGCATATTATGCAAGGATGTATAGGGTATCATGGGGTTATAATATATAAGTATATAGAGAGTACAGGGACATATAGAGTATATGGGACATATTATGTAAGGATGTATAGGTATCATGGGGTTATAATATATAAGTATATAGAGAGTACAGGGACATATAGAGTATATGGGACATATTATGTAAGGATGTATAGGTATCATGGGGTTATAATATATAAGTATATAGAGAGTACAGGGACATATAGAGGATATGGGACATATTATGTAAGGATGTATAGGTATCATGGGGTTATAATATATAAGAATATAGAGAGTACAGGGACATATAGAGGATATGGGACATGTTATGCAAGGATGTATAGGGTATCATGGGGTTATAATATATAAGTATATAGAGAGTACAGGGACATATAGAGGATATGGGACATATTATGTAAGGATGTATAGGTATCATGGGGTTTTAATATATAAGTATATAGAGAGTACAGGGACATATAGAGGATATGGGACATGTTATGCAAGGATGTATAGGGTATCATGGGGTTATAATATATAAGTATATAGAGAGTACAGGGACATATAGAGGATATGGGACATGTTATGCAAGGATGTATAGTCTATGGGGATATAATAATTATGTAAGTATAATATCCACATACCCTATAATTTATATCTTTATATAATATGTTCCCATACCCTCTATATTATATATATAGAGAGTATGGGGACATATTATATAAGGATATATAGGGTATGGGGATATGATATGTAAGGATATATAGAGTATGGGGATAACATATATTATAATAAGTATATAGACAGTTCGTTGACATTATTATATAACAGGGGCCGATCCAGGATTTCAGCTTAGGGGGAGCGTAAGATTTTGGTCAATTTTCTGGTCCATTTCTAGCCTCATAAAACGGTTGCGGTAGTGCACTGATAGGGTAAAAAAGTCAGTTTTCAACTAAAAAGAATTAACAATGTGTTAATTAAAGCACTCATTAGGCATTATGCGCCAAGCGAGCGAAGCGAGTGAGGAAATATTTTATACTGAGGGCTTGCAACGAAATTGTTTGATATTTTATCTACAGTAACATGGATGATCCGGAATATTTAGGGGGGTGGAGTGTGTGTGTGTGTGAGTGGGGGGAGGGGGGCACCTTTATGTCACCCTACCCTCTATATATTTACATATTATATTTATACGTCCCCGTACCTTATATATCTTTACATATTATGTCCCCGTACCATCTTTACATACATACTACGTCCCAATGTCCACATACCCTCACATACGTGCATCGATAGAAATTGAAAAGAAGGTCGTAAGTGATATATAAACAGTGCTCACGCTACCATACGCCATGGTCGCCATTTGCGATTATTTTATAATACTGTCGATTATTTTAAAGAAATGTCGACAAGAAATGGCGATTGTTTTATTTTATTTTTTTTATTTTTTTTATTTTTCGTATAATTGTCTGTTTGACACCACAAGTAATAAATTATTGCAATAAACATTTCATAATCTGTTCACGCCCCTGTGATGTCGCCACGCGCTTATCAATTATCGCTTGTAAAAGTTGTTAATTCCCTTAATTGGGACTTCGTTGTCGGATAATCGGCATTGTTGATACACGCAAACATCATGTGATTAATGGACCGAATAGCCAATCAGATATGCCGTTATTTGTTATATTTCAATTGACCAATCAGACAATCCGTTAAGCATCCAACAGTAGGTACAGTTTCCTGTGTTTTTCTGCACACAAACTACGAAGAGATGAAATTAATTTGTGTTAGCCGACAATGCGGCTAATTGCACGCACTATTATGCAAATAGGCGCTACTTTCACCTGCATTAAAAGCTATCCCATCATGATCCCTATAGGTAGCAAACTCCCATGTGTATTGTGAACTGTGAAAACACTTGCAATAAAGTAATTAAAACATTGAAACAATAAGAAGTTTGAATATTGTGCCTGACTTCGTGTCGGCAGTTTCAGTTTGTCACAACTTTGAGATCGACATTAATGACATAAAACAATATTAACCTACTATTAGGGTTGTGTTTTCTTTCCCCTTTGATAAAAAGGACCATTTTTGGCATTCAAAGCACATTAATGCATGGAAAAAGTTTGTAATTGATGGTATTTCGATTAAATGTTTGAAATTTTCGGGCCGTAAAAGTGCGGTGTCATAGTACTTCGGATGGTACATAATTTCGGATTTGTTTTTTTGTTTTTTACATAACTGAATAAGAAACATGAGGTCAATGACCTTGAAGCTCTACTGATTGATTTTGATTTCAAAAAGTAGTCGCTACAAACTTGTTTTTTGAAAATCTATTTTTAGCCGTGGTGGCCATCTTGAATTTCCGGCCAACCTGAAATTTTTCTAGGATCAATTAGACATCAAGAGCAACATTCCTGTGAAGTTTCATGAAAATCCGTCAAGTAGTTTCAGAGAAGTAGTCGCTACAAGTTTTCATTATATAACTCTATGTAAACAAAGATGGCCGCTGGCAGCCATGTTTAACGTCGAATCAAAACGATTTTCGACAGGGACCAACATCATGTCATGCTGATCATTTTAGAAAAAGTCCCATATCAATATCTCATAGTTTTCAAGAAGTAGTCGCTACAAACTTATTTTTTAAAAATCTATTTTTAGCCGTGGCGGCCATCTTGAATTTCCGGCCAACCTGAAATTTTGCTAGGATCAATTAGACATCAAGAGCAACATTCCTGTGAAGTTTCATGAAAATCCGTCAAGTAGTTTCAGAGGAGTAGTCGCTACAAGTTTTCATTATATAACTCTATGTAAACAAAGATGGCCGCTGGCAGCCATGTTTAACGTCGAATCAAAACGATTTTCGACAAGGACCAACATCATTTCATGCTGATCATTTTAGAAAAAGTCCCATATCAATATCCCTTAGACATCAAGTAGTTTCAGAGGAGTAGTCGCTACAAGTTTTCATTATATAACTCTATGTAAACAAAGATGGCCGCTGGCAGCCATGTTTAACGTCGAATCAAAACGATTTTCGACAAGGACCAACATCATGTCATGCTGATCATTTTAGAAAAAGTCCCATATCAATATCCCTTAGAGTTTTCAAGAAGTAGTCGCTACAAACTTGTTTTTTAAAAACCTATTTTTAGATTTGGCGGCCATCTTGGATTTCACATCAACATGAATTTTTGCTATGATCAACTAGACTTCATGGGCAACATTTCTGTAAAGTTTCATGAATATCCATCCAGTAGTTTCAGAGGAGTAGTCGCTACAAATAAAAGTTTACGGACGGACGGACGGACGGACAGACGGACGCCGCACCACGGCATAAGCTCTGCTGATCTCTGATCAGTAGAGCTAAAAACTGTCCTTTACAAATACATATTGGTGGAAAGAAAAACGATATATAGATGAATAAATACAGATACATAAAGTAGATTTCTATTCATTATTTAATCCATCATTCTTTCTTTTATCAATGTGTAGGGAGTTCCTGGAATCCTACTTTTAAATGAATTCTAGTCTAGACTCCTACTTCTTTCACTTGGAGAAAGTGGTGACAAAAAAGAAAAGTATAGCCAGAGGATATAGTCTCATAGTCTAATAAAACCTGATTGAAAATTTGGCTCTTACGACTGATAAAATTTTCTTACGCATTAAAGTTGGCTATTATTTTCTTAACTAAAAAATGTGTGGCTATTAATTTGAAATAGCCAGTGTGAGCACTGTATAAACCATGTTTATATGCAAGCTTAAGAATAATGTCGTATCTACCAGTTAAGACCCAACTTTTCCTAAATATTACGGTTGTATCTACCACTTACAACCTTGCATGATTATAGGCATGTAGTTACAGCCCTTTTGCAAAATATAGCAAATCTGCTTTCACTTACGATAAACAAATAGATGCATAAATCACTGCTAAAGCCAACAGATATGAGGACTGGGTTACCCAAACTGAAAGTTACGACCTTATAATTCTAGACTGTCGATATAGGCTAGCAGTTGTAATTGCAAGCCAAAAAGTGCCAGTTAATTAAGGTTATGCAGCCTACCTGTTTTAGTGTATGGATAATAGTTCCAGGCTTTCTCGGTTATGTAGAATATCTGTGGAATCATTGACTGGATCCAGGTTGGAAGTTTGCTGAAACATTTATGAATTTATGTTTATTTATCAAAATCTAAAACAGAATGCTACAAAATGCCAGTACAGGTAACTTTGAATGAACAGGATGGATGGATGGATGGATGGATATGGATGGATGGATGGATGGATGGATGGATGGATGGATGGATGGATGGATGGATGGAGGGATGGATGGAGGGATGGATGGAGGGATGGATGGAGGGATGGGATGGGATTGGGGATCGTATTGGATGGGATGGGACGGACGGATGGGATGGGGATGGGGATTGGGATGGAAGGATGAATCCATGGTAGTTTCCACAACCTTTTAACAGCCTAGGCAATTTTTGGTTTGAATGAGGAATGGTGATCAAAACATGACAATAATGGAGATGAGGACGATTACTAAACATCAATATCATGTCTCAACCCACATTCATCAATATCATGTCCTCAACCCACATTCATCAATATCATGTCTCAACCCACATTCATCAATATCATGTCCTCAACCCACATTCATCAATATCATGTCTCAACCCACATTCATCAATATCATGTCCTCAACCCACATTCATCAATATCATGTCTCAACCCACATTCATCAATATCATGTCCTCAACCCACATTCATCAATATCATGTCCTCAACCCACATTCATCAATATCATGTCCTCAACCCACATTCATCAATATCATGTCCTCAACCCACATTCATCAATATCATGTCCTCAACCCACATTCATCAATATCATGTCCTCAACCCACATTCATCAATATCATGTCCTCAACCCACATTCATCAATATCATGTCCTCAACCCACATTCATCAATATCATGTCTCAACCCACATTCATCAATATCATGTCCTCAACCCACATTCATCAATATCATGTCCTCAACCCACATTCATCAATATCATGTCTCAACCCACATTCATCAATATCATGTCCTCAACCCACATTCATCAATATCATGTCCTCAACCCACATTCATCAATATCATGTCCTCAACCCACATTCATCAATATCATGTCCTCAACCCACATTCATCAATATCATGTCCTCAACCCATATTCATCAATATCATGTCCTCAACCCACATTCATCAATATCATGTCTCAACCCACATTCATCAATATCATGTCCTCAACCCACATTCATCAATATCATGTCCTCAACCCACATTCATCAATATCATGTCTCAACCCACATTCATCAATATCATGTCCTCAACCCACATTCATCAATATCATGTCCTCAACCCACATTCATCAATATCATGTCTCAACCCACATTCATCAATATCATGTCCTCAACCCACATTCATCAATATCATGTCCTCAACCCACATTCATCAATATCATGTCCTCAACCCACATTCATCAATATCATGTCCTCAACCCACATTCATCAATATCATGTCCTCAACCCACATTCATCAATATCATGTCCTCAACCCACATTCATCAATATCATGTCCTCAACCCACATTCATCAATATCATGTCCTCAACCCACATTCATCAATATCATGTCCTCAACCCACATTCATCAATATCATGTCCTCAACCCACATTCATCAATATCATGTCCTCAACCCACATTCATCAATATCATGTCCTCAACCCACATTCATCAATATCATGTCTCAACCCACATTCATCAATATCATGTCCTCAACCCACATTCATCAATATCATGTCCTCAACCCACATTCATCAATATCATGTCCTCAACCCACATTCATCAATATCATGTCTCAACCCACATTCATCAATATCATGTCTCAACCCACATTCATCAATATCATGTCTCAACCCACATTCATCAATATCATGTCCTCAACCCACATTCATCAATATCATGTCCTCAACCCACATTCATCAATATCATGTCCTCAACCCACATTCATCAATATCATGTCCTCAACCCACATTCATCAATATCATGTCTCAACCCACATTCATCAATATCATGTCTCAACCCACATTCATCAATATCATGTCTCAACCCACATTCATCAATATCATGTCTCAACCCACATTCATCAATATCATGTCTCAACCCACATTCATCAATATCATGTCTCAACCCACATTCATCAATATCATGTCTCAACCCACATTCATCAATATCATGTCTCAACCCACATTCATCAATATCATGTCCTCAACCCACATTCATCAATATCATGTCCTCAACCCACATTCATCAATATCATGTCTCAACCCACATTCATCAATATCATGTCCTCAACCCACATTCATCAATATCATGTCTCAACCCACATTCATCAATATCATGTCTCAACCCACATTCATCAATATCATGTCTCAACCCACATTCATCAATATCATGTCTCAACCCACATTCATCAATATCATGTCTCAACCCACATTCATCAATATCATGTCTCAACCCACATTCATCAATATCATGTCTCAACCCACATTCATCAATATCATGTCTCAACCCACATTCATCAATATCATGTCTCAACCCACATTCATCAATATCATGTCTCAACCCACATTCATCAATATCATGTCCTCAACCCACATTCATCAATATCATGTCTCAACCCACATTCA
>JAWPHD010018069.1:0-41590 GCA_037043455.1 Cyrtodaria siliqua | reverse complement strand
GAGCAACATTCCTGTAAAGTTTCATGAAAATCCATCAAGTAGTTTCAGAGGAGTAGTTTTCAAAAGTTTTTCCTATATAACTCTGACATCCAATTTGTTTAGAACCAAATACCTGTCATGCCGGTCAATTTGGTTAAGGTTCCAAATCAATACCCCTTATGGTTTTTGAGAAGTATTTGCCACAAAGCTGTATTTTTATGCACCCACTTTTGGGGGCATATAGATTTGCACTTGTCCGTCCGTTTATACGTCCCAAAAACTTGTGTCGCGCGATCCTCCATAACTATTTAACTCTTGGGCGCGAAACTTTACAGGAATGTTGACTTGCAAGTGAAGATGAGCACCTGGGTTTTCATTTTTATTTTGGACCAAGAACTACAGAGTTATGGCCCTTAACTTAGTCAAATTATTGGCTGAAAAACTTGTGTCGCGCTCTTCTCCATTACTATTTAACGTTAAAACTTTTCAGGAATGCCAAACTTTACAGGAATGTTGATCAGCAAGTGAAGATACACACCTGGGTTTTCGTGTTGTTTTTTTTTGGACCAAGAACCAGAGTTATGGCCCTTGACTTAGTCAAAATAGTGGCTGAAAAACTTGTGTCGTGCCCGCCTCCATTACTATTTAACCCACGGTCGCCAAACTTTAAAGGAATGTTGACCTGCAAGTGAAGATGCGCACTGTGTTTTCATTTTTATTTTGGACCAAGAACCACAGAGTTATGCCCTTGACTCAGTCAAACTAGGGGCTGAAAAACTTGTGTCGCGCCATCCTCCATTACTGTTTAACCCATGGTCGCCAAACTTTACAGAAATGTTGACCAGCAAGTGAAAATGCACACCTGGGTTTTCATTTTTGTTTTGGACAAAGAACCACAGAGTTATGGCCCTTGATTTAGTCGAAATAGGGGCTAAAAAACTTGTGTAGCATGATCCTCCAGAACTATTTAACCCACAGTCGCCAAACTTTACAGGAATGTTGACCAGCAAGTGAAGATGCGCACCTGGGTTTTCAGTTTTATTTTTAGCTCTACTGGCCAAAGGCCAGCAGAGCTTATGGGATGGCGAGTTGTCCGTCGTCCGTCCGTCCGTCGTCCGTCGTTAACTTTCGTCTTGTTACCACAATAGGGCCTTCATTTTTCATCTGATCTTTATCAAACTTTAAAAGGTTGTTAATATCAATGAAAGCTCGGACAAGTTCGAAAACCAGCCAGATCGGAATAATTTCACTGGAGTTATGGCCCTTGTTTTGCTGAAAAATGCCATATTAAGCCTTGTGAACACTCTAGCACCTTCAATTATTATTTGATCTTTACCAAACTTGCACAGATTGTTAATATCAATGAAAGCTCGGACAAGTTCGAAAACCAGCCAAATCGGATCAGTAACACCTGAGTTATGGCCCTTGTTTTTTCTGAAAATTTCTATTTTCTGCCTTGTGAACGCTCTAGCACCTTCATTTATTATTTGATCGTTACCAATCTTGCACATATTGTTAATACCAATTATAGCTTGAACAAGTACGAAAATCAGCTGAATTGGGTCAGTAACATCAGAGTTATGGCCCTTTTTTCCCCTGAAAAATGGCATTTTCTGCCTTGTGAACACTCTAGCACCTTCATTTATTATTTGATCTTTACGAAACTTGCACAGATTGCTAATATCAATGAAAGCTCGGACAACTTCGAAAACCAGCCAGATCGGAATAATTTCACCGGAGTTATGGCCCTTGTTTTTTCTGAAAATTTCTATTTTCTGCCTTGTGAACGCTCTAGCACCTTCATTTATTATTTGATCGTTACCAAACATGCACAAATTGTTAATACCAATTATAGCTTGAACAAGTTCGAAAATCAGCTGAACTGGGTAAGTAACACCAGAATTATGGCCCTTGTTTTTTCTGAAAAATGGCATTTTCTGCCTTGTGAACACTCTAGCACCTTCATTTATTATTTGATCTTTACCAAACTTGCACAGATTGTTAATTTCAATGAAAGCTCGAACAAGTTTGAAAACCAGCTAAATCGGATCATTAACACCGGAGTTATGGCCCTTGATTTTTTCTGAAAAATGCTATTTTCTGCCTTGTGAACACTCTAGGGCCTTCAATATTTATCGAATCTTTACTTAACTTTGCCAGTGTCTTTATATCAATGAAAGCTCGAACAATATCGAAATAATTTCAACGGAGTTATGGCCCTTGTTTTGCTAAAAAATGCCATATTAAGCCTTGTGAACACTCTAGCACCTTCATTTATTATTTGATCTTTACCAAACTTGCACAGATTGTTAATATCAATGAAAGCTCGGACAAGTTCGAAAACCAGTCACAGAAGAGTTATGGCTCTTGATTTAGTTAAAAATGCTATATTTTGCCTCGTTAATACGGTAGGGCCTTCATTTTTCATCTGATCGTTACCAAACTTTACCAGATTCTTTAGTTATGGCCCTTGATTTAGTTAAAAAAGCTGTTTTTTTGCTCGAAACTTTAAGAAAACATAAATACCAGACACTCGCTTCATTGATATTATAAGAGCCATGTTAGCCAGTAGAGCGTCCACAGGCCCTCTTGGGCCTCTTGTGTTTTTTATTTATGACCATCTAGACATCAAGAGCAACATTCCTATTAATTTCATAAAAATCCATCAAGTAGTTTCAGAGGAGTAGTCGCCACAAGATTTTCCTATATAACTCTTTATGTAAACAAAGATGGCCACTAGTGGCCATGTTTGACGTGAAATCAAAATGACTTTCATCAAGGACCAACATTATGTCATTCTGATGATTTTAGCAAAGGTCTCATATCAGTATCACTTACAGTTTCGGAGGAATAATCGCTGCAAACTTCTTTTTTATTGCCCCAGGGTTCACAATTTTACATTGAGTTATAAAGGAAAAATTAAAAAAACTTCTTCTCTGGAACTACATAAGCTAGAGGTCTAATATTTTGCACGTACCATAAGCTTATGATCCTCAATCAAGTTTGTTCAAATCAACATCATGGGGTCAAATTTGGCTCCACTCCAGGGGTCGCATGTTTCACACTTGTATATGGAAAAACCTTAAAAGATGTTTTTTTCTCTGAAGCCACATTTATACATTTACGGAGTATGAACATACGGATACAACAATCGCACCAGCATCAGCCCTGGGGTCAGACTCCACCACTGGGGACATAGCCCCTTGGTCATGACTTAGAAACCATTGAGATCCCTACCCTATAAACATATATGAACAAGTTCGAAAACCAGCCAGATTGGACCAGTATCGGCTGAGTTATGGCCCTTGATCTAGTTCAAAATGCTATATTTTGCCTCGTTAAGACGATAGGGCCTTCATTTTTCATCCTATCTTTACCAAACTTTACCACATTGTTAATATCAATGAAAGCTCGGACAAGTTCAAAAACTAGCCATATCGGACTAGTAACAGCAGAGTTATGGCCCTTGATTTAGTTAAAAATGCTATATTTTGCCTCTTTAAGACGATAGGGGCTTCATTGTTCATCCGATCTTTACCAAACTTTATCAGATTGTTAATGTCGTTGAAGGTTCGAACAAGTTTGAAAACCAGCCATATCGGACCAGTAACAGCGGAGTTGTGGCCCTTGATTTAATTAAAAATGCTATATTTTGCCTCGTTAAGACGATATGGGCTTCATTGTTCATCCGATCTTTACCAAATTTTATCAGATTGTTGTTACTAGTCCGATCTTGCTGGTTTTCGAACTTATCAGAGCTTTCATTGATATTTACAACCTGTTAAAGTTTGGTAAAGATCGGATGAAAAATGAAGGCGCTATCATCTTAACGAGGCAAAATATAGTATTTTGAACTAAATCAAGGGCCATAACTCTGCTGTTACTAGTCCGATTTGAATGGTTTTCAAATATATCTGAGCTTTCACTGATATTAACAATCTGATAAAGTTTGGTAAAGATCGGATGAACAATGAAATCCCTATCGTCTTACAAGGCAAAATATAGCATTTTTAACTAAATCAAGGGCCATAACTCCGCTGTTACTGGTCCGATATGACTGGTTTTCGAACTTGTTCAAGCTTTCAATGACATTAACAATCTGATAAAGTTTGGTAAAGATTGGATGAACAATGAAGCCCCTATCGTCTTGAGGCAAAAAATAGAATTTTTAACTATATCAAGGGCCATAACTTCGCTGTTACTAGTCCGATATGGCTTGTTTTCGAACTTGTCCGAGCTTTCAGTGATATTAACAATGTGGTAAAGTTTGGTAAAGATAGTATGAAAAATGAAGGCCCTATTGTCTTAACGAGGCAAAATATAGCATTTTGAACTAAATCAAGGGCCATAACTCCGCTGTTACTGGTCCGATATGAATGGTTTTTGAACTTGTCCGAGCTTTTATTGATATTAACAATCTGATAAAGTTTGGTAAAGATCGGATGAACAATGAAGCCCCTATCGTCTTAACGAGGCAAAATATAGCATTTTTAACTAAATCAAGGGCCATAACTCTGCTGTTACTAGTCCGATATGGCTGGTTTTTGAACTTGTCCGAGTTTTTATTGATATTAACAATGTGGTAAAAATAGGATCAAAAATGAAGGCCCTATCGTCTTAACGAGGCAAAATATAGCATTTTTAACTAAATCAAGGGCCATAACTCCGATATTACTGGTCCGATCTGGCTGGTTTTCGAACTTGACCAAGCTTTCATTGATATTAACAATCTGTTGAGGTTTGGTAAAGATCGGACGCAAAAAATGAAGGCCCTATCGTCTTAAGGAAGAAAAATATAGCATTTTTAACTAATTCAAGGGCCACAACTCCCCTGTTACTGGTCCGATCTGGCTGGTTTTCGAACTTGTCCGAGCTTTCATTGATATTAACAATCTATTGAAGTTTGGTAAAGATCGGACGCAAATTTTTTATGAAGGCCCTATCGTCTTAACGAAGCGAAATATAGCATTTTTAACTAATTCAAGGGCCATAATTCCGCTGTTACTGGTCGGATCTGGCTGGTTTTCGAACATGTTCGAGCTTTCATTGATATTACCAATCTGTTAAAGTTTGGTAAAAATCGAATGAAAAATGAAGGCCCTATCGTCTTAACGAGGTAAAAGTTAATAGACGACAGACAACAGACGAAGGACGACGGACAACACACCATTCCATAAGCTCTGCTGGCCCTTGGCGCGTAGCTCGACTATTTCGAATTTTCAGAGAACAAGAAATGATACACCATGCATACCATCAGAAAAACAAAAGTGAAAACAAAGGGGCGAGCTGGATGTGTCAAGAAGAAAAACATTGGAATTTTCACAATTTTTCTGTGATGACATGGAGGTAATTTCATAACCCTTTCAAAGGATACATAATGCCAATTTTATAAGTTGAAAATTTGAAGAAAATATGTTTAAAGTATATGTAAATGCAATAGACCTTTGACCTCTTTGTGACCTTGACCTTTCATCCAATGATCTTGAACTCAATAGATACGATCGTCGTCCCATTTATAATAAAGTATGTAAGTTTGATGATGATTGGATAAAAAATGTTGAAGTTATTTACATGTTAAGAAATGCAGACGTAAACATTCACCTGATGCTAAGAGCCTATCAACACATAAATGCAATTTGTGACCATGAACTTTGACCTTTAGACCCCATAAGATCCTTCGACCAGTTGAGCTAAATTATCAATTTATTTGTAAACTTTGACCCAGGAGCTAGGTCCACAAAGGTCGGGAAGAAGCCTAGGGTCTACGCTGGTTTGATGGTTGTATCCGTCTGTTAATGCCCAGTAAGTGTATATATGGTTATAGGGTAGGGATCGGTTTACAAGTTATGACCCAGGGGCTATGTCACCAGAGGTGGGAAAGGAGTCCAGGGTCTATGCTGGTTGGATGGTTGTATCCGTCTGTTCATGTCCAGTAAGTGTATATAATTTATGGTTATAGGGTAGGGATCTTAACGGTTTCCAAATGGAGATCAGGGTCTATGCTGGTTGAGTGGTTATATCCGTCTGTTCATGCCCAGTAAGTGTATATAATATGGTTATAGGGTGGGGATCTCTATGGATTCCAAGTTATGACCGAGGGGCTATGTCCCCAGGGGTGGGGAAGCAACCCGGTGTCTGCTGTTGGATGGTTGTAGCTGTCTGTTCATATCCAGTAAGTGTATATATGGTTATATGGTGGGGATCTCAGTGGTTACTAAGTTATGACTCATGTTTCAGCGGCCCCAATTCTGAACACAGGGTCACCATTCGAGCAAACTTGGTAGAGGACTACTAGACGATGCTACATAGAAATATTTAAGCTGCAGCCCTTTTTGTTTCGGAGAAGATTTGGAGTGTTTTTCCCATATACTTCTATGTAAAAATGATTTTTTTTACCAATTCAGGGCCATAATTTTGTCAAAATGAAAGGAAGAGTTATGGGGATTGTTGGATAAGGTATAGAATTTGATGTGAAACATTAGTTTAAAATTTTAATGCAATAACTTGAGTAGTTTTGAAGTTATAAATCTATTGCACAAAAACTTTAAGGTAAAGACAAGACAATCAAAGGGCCATAACTTTGTCAAACTGAAAGGAAGAGTTATGGGGATTGTTGGATAAGGTGCGGAATTTTAATGCAATAGCTTCAGTAGTATTGAAGTTATAAATCTATTGCACAACAAGAGGCCAATGACCTTGAAGCTCTACTGATAGATTTTGATAGCTAGATCAGCATTCCTGTGAAGTTTCATAAAAATATGCCACTGGCGCCCATGTTTAATGTCGAATCAAAATAATTTTCGACAAGGATCAACATCATGTCATGCTGATCATTTTAGAAAAAGTCCCATATCAATATCACTTACAGTTTTATAGAAGTAGTCGCTACAAACTTTTTTTTTAAAATCTGTTTTTAGCCATGGCGGCCATCTTGACTTTCCGGCCGACCTAAAAAAATCTGGGATCAATTAGACATCAAGAGAAACATTCCTGTGAAGTTTCATAAAAACTCGTCAAGTAGTTTCAGAGCAGTAGTTGTTACAAGTTTTTACTATATAAATCTATGTAAACACAGATGGCCACTAGTGGCTATGTTTAAAGTCGCATCAAAATAAATTTCGACAAGGATCAACATCATGTCATGCTGATCATTTTAGAAAACGTCCCATATCAATATCACTTACAGTTTTCATGAAGTAGTCGCTAACAATTTATTTATTTTAAATCTATTTTTAGCCGTGGCGGCCATCTTGAATTTCCGGCCAGCCTGAAATTTTGCTAAGATCAAATAGACATCAAGAGCAACATTCCTGTGAAGTTTCATGAACATCCGTCAAGCAGTTTCAGAGGAGTAGTCGCTACAAGTTTTTACTATATAACTCTATGTAAACAAAGATGGCCACTTGCAGCCATGTTTAACGTCAAATCAAAATAATGTTTGACTAGGATCAACATCATGTCATGCTGATCATTTTAGAAAAAGTCCCATATTAATATCACTTATAGTTTTCAAGAAGTAGTCGCTACAAACTTATTTTTTAAAAATCTATTTTTAGCTGTGGTGGCCATCTTGAATTTCTGGCCGACCTGAAATTTTGCTAGGATCATTTAGACATCAAGAGGAACATTCCTGTAAAGTTTCATGAAAATCCGCCAAGTAGTTTCAGAGGAGTAGTCGCTACAAGTTTTTACTATATAACTCTATGTAAACAAAGATGGCCACTGGCAGCCATGTTTAACGTAGAATCAAAACGATTTTTGACAAGGATCAACATCATGTCATGCTGATCATTTTAGAAAAAGTCCCATATCAATATCACTTATAGTTTTCAAGAAGTAGTCGCTACAAACTTGTATTTAAAAATTCTATTTTTAGCTTTGGCGGCCATCTTGGATTTCACATCAACATGAATTTTTGCTAGGATCAACTAGACTTCATGGGCAACATTTCTGTAAGTTTCATGAATATCCATCCAGTAGTTTCAGAGGAGTAGTCGCTACAAATAAAAGTTAACGGACAGACGGACAGGCGGACGGACGACGGACACCGCACCACGGCATAAGCTCCGCTGATCTCTGATCAGTTGAGCTAAAAACTGTAAGGTGAAGCTGGGGACCCCGACGCCACGGTGAGTAAGATAGCTCTCACTATTCTTCGAATAGTCAAGCTAAAAACAATTAATAAAACCGTTGTTTTTTTTAATTCACAAATTTATTACTACAGAATTATGTGTTTTCATGCATGCATTTCACTGAATAAAAATCAGATTGTTATTTTCTTACTCAATATATGCTTTACATAGGGACAGACATAGGGACAGACATAGGGACAGTGTCCCTTTAAATGTTGTTTATGTAATAAGCATAGTTTATGCAGGAATGGAAAATACTATCTACTTTCACTTTATTGTTGACATTTCCTTCTTTTCTCTGCTCCATTAGCATGTGCAGAGAAAAGACTTTAAGACTTTGTTAACATTTTACCATGTGACTGGAACTCTTAATTTGATATATACCCCAACACGGGTAAGTTGGAGACAAAATCGGATGTTCATCCCAACGAAAGGTTAGAGGAGCTCCTAACTGAGCAATACTGATGAACATGAATAATTAAGACTGTATCATCTTCAAAATAAGTAACAATTTAACACTTTTTCATAATGGAACATATTCTGACTTTTCCCTTGATTCAACACTGGCAAAAACATCCGGTTTTATTTTATATAAGTATACAAGTGTCTTTGTCCCAGAAATTAACATATTGCCATAAACAGTTGCATAAGATTAGCTCTCCTTCTTTCAGTTAAAACACATTTAACTTGAACATCTTTAACATCTTTAGAAATTCAAACAAGAGGTCAATGACCTTGAAGCTCTACTGATTGAATTTGATTTCAGGAAGTAGTCGCTACAGACTTGTTTTTTGAAAATCTATTTTTAACCGTGGCGGCCATCTTGAATTTCCGGCCGACCTGAAATTTTGCTAAGATCAATAAGACATTAAGAGCAACATTCCTGTGAAGTTTCATGAAAATCCGTCTGGTAGTTTCAAAGAAGTAGTCGCTACAAGTTTTCATTATATAACTCTATGTAAACAAAGCAGCCATGTTTAAGGTCAAATCAAAACGATTTTCGACAAGGACCAACATCATGTCATACTGATCATTTTAGAAAAAGTCCCATATCAATATCTCTTATTGTTTTGAAGAAGTAGTCGCTACAAACTTATTTATTTTAAATCTATTTTTAGCTGTGGCGGCCATCTTGAATTTCCGGCCGACCTGAAATTTTTCTAGGATCAACTAGACATCAAGAGCAACACTCCTGTGAAGTTTCATGAACATCCGTCAAGTAGTTTCAGAGGAGTAGTCGCTACAAGTTTTTACTATATAACTCTATGTAACCAAAGATGGCCACTGGCAGCCATGTTTAACGTCGAATCAAAATAATTTTCCACAAGGATCTACATCATGTCATGCTGATCATTTTAGAAAAAGTCCCATATCAATATCACTTATAGTTTTCAAGAAGTAGTCGCTACAAACTTATTTTTTAAAAATCTATTTTTAGCTGTGACGGCCATCTTGAATTTCCGGCCGACCTGAAATTTTGATAGGATCAATTAGACATCAAGAGCAACATTCCTGTAAAGTTTCATGACAATCCGCTACGTAGTTTCAGAGGAGTAGTCGCTACAAGTTTTTACTATATAACTCTATGTAAACAAAGATGGCCGCTGGCAGCCATGTTTAACGTTGAATCAAAACGATTTTTGACTAGGATCAACATCATGTAATGCTGATCATTTTAGAAAAAGTCCCATATCAATATCACTTATAGTTTTCAAGAAGTAGTCGCTACAAACTTATTTTTTAAAAATCTATTTTTAGCTGTGACGGCCATCTTGAATTTCCGGCCGACCTGAAATTTTTCTAGGATCAATTAGACATTAAGAGCAACATTCCTGTAAAGTTTCATGACAATCCGCCAAGTAGTTTCAGAGAAGTAGTCGCTACAAGTTTTTACTATATAACTCTATGTAAACAAAGATGGCCGCTGGCAGCCATGTTTAACGTTGAATCAAAACGATTTTTGACTAGGATCAACATCATGTCATTCTGATCATTTTAGAAAAAGTCCCATATCAATATCACTTATAGTTTTCAAGAAGAAGTCGCTACAAACTTGTATTTTAAAACTCTATTTTTAGCTTTGGCGGCCATCTTGGATTTCACATCAACATGAATTTTTGCTAGGATCAACTAGACTTTATGGGCAACATTTCTGTAAAGTTTCATGAATATCCATCCAGTAGTTTCAGCTGTGAAGTCGCTACAAATAAAAGTTTACGGACAGACGGACAGACGGACGGACAGACGGACAGACAGACGGACGACGGACGCCGCACCACGGCATAAGCTCTGCTGATCTCTGATCAGTAGAGCTAAAAATACCAAGTGTTGCGTTTTCAAATGTACTGAGTGTATGTACAAGTTGCTATAAGAACTCCTGAATTTAACTATAATTTATCAGATGTTTGTGCTGGTATAAATAAGTAGTATTGTATTGCAGTCACACTATTTAGAAGTTTTATAATTATTTCACAGTTATTTTGGCAGCATTTTTATCTGACACAGTGTAGGAATCCCACTTTTTCTCTGGATCGTACGGCTCCCATCTGCTTGCTGGAAATATATGCTTGTTTCTTTCATACCAACTACGTACGCAAACCTTTCCAGCGTGTGATTCTTCTTTCTCAACTGTTGCATCATTTATCATTCGTACATCGTCTTTAACATTAAAATTAAACAAAGGTCCACTTTTACCACGTGCTTTTGTAACAATAAAGTCATAAAACGTGTAATGATGCGCTATAATCAAGTCCTCCTTAACGTACATCAACTGATCCACAGTTATGGTTTTTAAATCATTAAATTCTTTTCGCAAAGTTTCGAGACATTTCTGTAGGAACTGTTGTATACTGTTACCCTTCTTCATGCGGACCTGTCGTCGATGTCCAGACCCATCCCAGTAACTGTAAGTTATCTGGATCTCCTCATTCTTAATCTGCTCCTGCTTCGTCATCCAATCATGGGCTATCTTCTCTCTGAACAACAGAAGTAAATGTAAGGTTATCTCCTGCTTCTACCACATCAAGTCAAGAAACATGGGAATTCCATGAAAAACAGGTTTTCCATAAGCTAACTACAAAGTTTCATTCCAATATTTCTTTCCGTATAAACTACATACACACCAAGTTTTGCTTCAATATCTCACTCCTAACTAAAGTTGTTTTCCACAAAACAAATTTAAAAGCCACTGACCTCAGCATCATTCATGTGAAGTTGGGTCAAAATTGTCCAAGTGGTTTATGAGGAGAAGTTGTTTAAGCAAATGTTAACCTGTCGATTGACGGACGAATGGACGATGGACGGACAAAAAGCAGTCACTATAGTAGCTAAAGCAAGCCAGTTGTTTCAATTAATGTAGGTAATTTAATGCAAATATGGCAGATACACTTACACACAACAATAAGTCTGAATCATCTCCATTATAGTTAACCTTTAACTCATCAATTAATTTCAGCTAAAGTATTAAATACAAAAGGTATCAATTTGCATAAATATGACAAATATACATTATTATATGACCCAAACACTTGGATACAGTTTTGATAAACGGTTTTATAGTGTAATTTTGTTGATATTTGGCAGATTAGTTTCTTAAACAATTCCAGAGCAAGGTAACAACGTCTTCAAGTGTACACTTACATAGGTTTGTGTGTTATTATATTAGATATGAGTGATTTTCTTAGACAAAGGTCAAAAGCAATAACATACTGGTGTCTAACAAATAAAATAAGAACTTAATTCAATAAATTCCAGACAATTTACTGGAAATGTGTCCATGGGACAGGGATGCCCCCACTGCAAAGATCAGCAAAATAATTGATGAAAAGAGGGCTGTAACTCGGGTAACACATAGTCGATTTTGACGTAGAATCGATATGCACATTTTGATATCATAGGTAAGCATCCTGCAAAGTAATGAAACAATCGGTATAAAATTACAATGGGCAATAACTCTAATTGAATAACAAGAGCACCGCCTAGCTGGGCATATACGCCCACCATTGGCAAGGTTAAGCTTCAGGTTTAACCCTTTTCAACAGGAAATAATTCAAACTAGTTATGTACAGGGTGTTTCGCGGAACACGTGTCGCCTGTCAGCACTTTGTCAGTATAACAAGGTTTTTTGGACCTAGATAAATGACCTTGAGAAATTGGCCCGACTAAGTTTTGTGAAGAAAAAAATGTGTATTTAACCCATAACCTTCAATGTGACCTTGACCTTTATATTTTAGTATGGTCATGTCGATGTTGTCATGATGAGTATATATTGAAAGTTTGATGATTTCTTATCAAGAAATGAGAAAGTTACAGCCAACGTTACGTTTTCGTGAAGAAAAAAATGAGTATTTAACCCATATAATGACCTTCAGTGTGACCTTGACCTTTATATTTGAGTATGGTCATATCGATATTGTCATGATGAGTACATATTGAAAGTTTGATGAAGAAATATCAAGAAATGAGAAAGTTATAGCCAACGTTAAATTTTCGTGAAGAAAAAAAAAAAAGTATTTAACCCATATAATGACCTTGAGTGTGACCTTGACATTTATATTTTAGTAAGGTCATGTCGATGTTGTCATGATGAGTACATATTGAAAGTTTGATGAAGAAATGATAAAGCATTTTTCTTGAAATGGCGACACAAAAACATGAACAAAAGAGGCCTTTATAAGATATATCCAATGGATCATACTGAAGATGTGTACAAAGTGTCAATGTTGTATACCTTATACTTTGAAAGTTATTAGCCACAATCACTTGTGAAAGGCAAAGGTTAAGTTCCAGGTTAAATCTTTTTTTGAAGGGGAATAATTCAAAAATATGACCCAGAGAGCTATGGGCCTTTATCAGATGTATTCAATGGATCATGCTCAAGATGTGTACAAAGTTTCATTGTTGTAGACTTTATACTTTGAACGTTATTAGCCACAATCAGTTGTCAGGTAAAAACGGACAGACAAATGGACGGACAACGCCATGACATAATTCCCCACGGGCGTATAAAAAGATAAGAGTTATGGTTCTTGCACTCTGCACTTCCTCTCTTGCCTTCTATCATTGTGTGAAGTTTCGTTCCACTCCCATCATTAGTTCTGAGCTTATGCTCCAGACACGGACGGACAGATGGAAGGAAGGACAGACAAAACCATGACGATATGCTCCCTCGAAATTTTCCCTCAACATAAAAAAAACACTAATCCTGATGTACTCCATTTAAATAATTACAGTAAAAGTTAATAGTTATTAAAATCTCAAAGGTTAAGATGAAAGGGCTCCTTGTATATATAATTTAGGTTAAATTTCAGGGGTCAAGCTGGGCTTAAAAATAAGGAGAAATCCTTTCTCTGTCAATAAAAGATAGGCTGAAGTGAGAGCACATCAGGAAGAAGCGAGAAGCGGAAAAAATTCGCAATTCTTGATAAGTCTTTAAAAATAAAAATTGAAAGAATTATTTGTATATGTTGTCACTTATTATATATGGTACCATCATCTACTTGGCAAAGTTCCATTGCATTTGTAAATGAAAAGTTTTATCTTGAATCTTTCTTAAGACTGATAGTTATTATTATGGCTCCCCCACACAAAGTGTGGTAGGGGAGCCATGTTGATGTTGTGCTTTCTGTCTGTCTGTCTGTCTGTGTCACAAACGATGTCCGATCAATAACTAGAGAATGGTTGGACCTAGGGTCCTCAAACTTGGAAGGATGGTTGGTCATGACAAGTAGATGACCCCTATTGATTTTGGGGTCACTAGGTCAAAGGTCAAGATCGCGGTGACCTTGACTATCAAAATGATGTCCGATCAATAACTAGAGAATGGTTGGACCTAGGGTCCTCAAACTTGGAAGGATGGTTGGTCATGACCAGTAGATGACCCCTATTGATTCTGGGGTCACTGGGTCAAAGGTCAAGGTTGCGGTGACCTTGACTATCAAAAACGATGTCACTAGATCAAAGGTCAAGGTAAAATAAAAGGTCATCTTGGTCACTACATCAGTCACAATGGAGTTTTTCGCGTCATTTCAGAGTATGGCAACTGTTTTAAAAGTATTTAGTAAATATTATTATTTCATAGTCTCCTTGTGTTGTTACTTTTTCCTGCCTTACTTTCATGGGGCGGGGGGCTTGCTTTAAGAGTCAAACGTCAATGTTACAGGGATATTGCATATCAAAACGATCTCTGATCAATAGAGAACGGTTGGACCTAGGTTCGTCAATTATGTCTGTTAGGGCGAGTGGGGGAGCCATACGTTAGATCAGAAATGGATTAAAAATCTTGGTTACACATTATAAGTGGACTGTTCTGTAGGCGCAAAGATCAATGAAGGTGGTGAATACCCTCGCTTAAATTCTAAGTCAAACAAAGGGCCATAATTCTGTAATAAATAAGGCAATCAACAATGGGTGATGTGGAGAGACATAAGGTCATCAGTTGTTATGTGTCTTTGAAGTAATAAAAATATGTTACGTGACACAATGAGACAAAAATGTGTCATGCAACGGGAAGTTACAGACAACGCGATTCCTATATAGCCCCCATTCACTTTGTGAAAGTGAGGGTATAATGACTGTAGCATATTGATACGTTTTCATAAGCTCTTGTTGAAGACATATATTTCAGATATGTTTAATCACATATCATCAAGAAACTATTGTGAGTAATTCTTCAAAACTATTAAACACAAAATGCTTTGAGTAAATTTTTATTTCTCTGCAAACAATTCAACTACAGAAACTAAAGTCTATCGGCAAAATGGGAAAATTATTTTTTATTAGCTAGTGATTAAAAAAAATTCAACTGATATAAATGCTAATTGATTTGCACATTTTAATCGGACTGAATTTGATTCTTTAAATTTAATATTGACTATCTTCCTTCAATTTTTTAATTGCCAATGAATGGCAGACGTATATTTGCCAGCCTAGACAGTGCATGTGTAGCTATTGTATTGATCATATACTCCCCGGGGTGATCATGTACTCCCAGGGGTGATCATATACTCCCCGGGGTGATCATATACTCCCCGGGGTGATCATATACTCCCCGGGGTGATCATGTACTCCCCGGGGTGATCATGTACTCCCTGAGGTGATCATGTACTGCCTGGGGTGACCATGTACTCCCCGGGGTGATCATGTACTCCCCGGGGTGATCATGTACTCCCTGAGGTGATCATGTACTCCCCGGGGTGATCATGTACTCCCCGGGGTGATCATATACTCCCCGGGGTGACCATGTACTCCCCGGGGTGATCATATACTCCCCGGGGTGATCATGTACTCCCCGGGGTGATCATGTACTCCCTGAGGTGATCATGTACTGCCTGGGGTGACCATGTACTCCCCGGGGTGATCATGTACTCCCCGGGGTGATCATGTACTCCCTGAGGTGATCATGTACTCCCCGGGGTGATCATGTACTCCCTGAGGTGATCATGTACTGCCTGGGGTGACCATGTACTCCCCGGGGTGATCATGTACTCCCGGGGTGATCATGTACTGCCTGTGGTGACCATGTACTCCCCGGGGTGATCATGTACTCCCCGGGGTGATCATATACTCCCCGGGGTGATCATGTACTCCCGGGGTGATCATGTACTGCCTGTGGTGACCATGTACTCCCCGGGGTGATCATGTACTCCCCGGGGTGATCATATACTCCCCGGGGTGATCATGTACTCCCGGGGTGATCATGTACTGCCTGTGGTGACCATGTACTCCCCGGGGTGATCATGTACTGCCTGGGGTGACCATGTACTCTTCGGGGCGATCATGTACTCCTCGGGGTGATCATGTACTCGCCTGGGTGGTAATGTACTCCCCCGGGATGATCAGGTAATCCCCGGGGTGATCATGTTCTTCCCGGGGTGATCATGTACTCCCTGTGGTGATCATGTAATCCCCGGGGTGATCATGTACTCTCCTGGGTGACCATGTAATCCCCGGAGTGATCATGTACTCCTGGATGACCATGTAATCTCCGGAGTGATCATGTACTCCCCCAGGGTGATCATGTACTCCCCGGGGTGACCATGTAATCCTTCGGGTGATCATGTACTCGCCTGGGTGGTAATGTACTCCCCGGTGTGACCATGTACTCTTCGGGGCGATCATGTACTCCTCGGGGCAATCATGTACTCCCCGTGGAGACCATGTAATCCCTCAGGTGATCATGTACTCTCCTGGGTGGTAATGTACTCCCCGGGTGGTTATGTACTCCCTGGGGCGACCATGTACTCCTCGGGGCGATCATGTACTCCTCGGGGCGATCATGTACTCCCGGGGTCGATCATGTACTCCCCGGGGTGATCATGTACAACCCGGGATGATCATGTACTCCCCTGGATGACCCCCGGGGTGATCATGTACTCCCCGGGGCGATCATGTACTCCCCGGGGTGATCATGTACAACCCGGGATGATCATGTACTCCCCTGGATGACCCCCAGGGTGATCATGTACAACCCGGGATGATCATGTACTCCCCTGGATGACCCCCGGGGTGATCATGTACCCCCCGGGGTGACCATGTACTGCAAGAGGCAACCATGTACTCCTCAGGGTGATCATGTACTCCCTGGGGCGATTATGTACTCCCCGGGGTGATAATGTACTCCCCGGGGTGACCATGTACTCCCCGGAGTGACCATGTACTCCCCGGGATGATCATGTACTCCCCTGGATGACCCCCGGGGTGATCATGTACCCCCCGGGGTGACCATGTACTCCCGGGGTGGTCATGTACTCCCCGGGGTGATCATGTACTCCCCGGGGGTGATCATGTACTCCCCTGGGTGATCATGTACTCCTGGATGATCATGTACTCCCCGGGGTGATCATGTACTCCCGGGGCGATCATGTACTCCCATGTAATCATTATTGCAATTATCAAATCCAAGTCTGATTTTGCTGTGTCCTGAATTCATATTTGGAGATAAACACAACAAGAGTGATGCTTAACAGGGACACACCTGTTTGCTAGTTTTTTTTGAAAAGCATTTCCTAGATGTCAGGTCAATATGACCTTGACCTTTGACATACTTGATAAAGAACCATAAGCTTATGGTACATGAACAATATTAGACCTCTGGCTCATGTAGTTTCAAAGAAGATTTTTTGAAGATTTTCCTTTATAACTCTATACAAAACTGTGAGCACAGGGTGGGGCCAGATTTGACCCCAGGATCACTATTTGAAAACAATTGGTAGAGAACAGTAAGCTTATGCTACATGCAATATATGAGAGCTCTGTGTCTTATGATTTCAGAGAAGATGATTTTTCAAATGTTTCCCTATGTAAGTCTATGTAAGTCTATGCATAATCTCTATATAACAAGAGGGCCAAGATGACCCTGAATCAATCACCTGAGGATCTTTGCAATGATGAAAAAATTGTCCTCTCGCAAATGCTGATTGAAGATGTTTTTAAGTCTTTCCTTATGTTTGTTTGTTTGTTTGTATGGTGTTTTACGTCATTTTCTGTAACATGTAAGGTTATATATGACGTTGATTTTTTGTGGTGGAGGCAAAATGCTATGCCCCGAAGAGCGAAATAAACAAAATGGAATTTAGTTGAGAGCAGCGGTTATGAAGCCTGCGCATCACAAGTAACAGTCAAAAGACTAAATTAAAAAAAAAAGACAACATATCCTATGGGTGGTCAAACAATACCCAGGGCCTTTATCGGCCGGACTAGTGAAGAAACCACCGAATCAAAATATAAGTAAGAAAACAAAAACATTTGAAAATGTACCACCGATATCTAAATTGGGCATCGGGCTCAGCAATCTCCAAAGATCGAATGAATAACAGTCCTGATTGCAAATTTCCCTAAAGAGCCTATGTAAACCATGTGACCCCTAGGACGGGGCCAAATGTGATCCCAGGGTCACCATTTGAACAAACTTGGTAGAGGACCATAAGCTTAAAGCAAATGCAAAATATTAAACCTCTGGCTCTTGTATTTTCAGAGAAGATGATTTTTTAAGTTTTTCCATATACAAGTCTATGTAAAACATGTGACCTATGGGGTGACCCCAGGGTCACCATTTCAACAAACTTTGTAAAGGATCATAAGCTGATAGCAAAATATTAAACCTCTGGCTCTTGTAGTTTCAGAGAAGAAGATTTTTTTAATTTTTTCCTTTACAAGTCTATGTAAAGCTGTGACCCCCGGGGCGGGGCCAAATTTGAACAAACTTAGTAGAGGACCCCAAGCTGATGCTACATGTAGTACATGAGAGCTCTGTGCCTTGTGGTTTCAGAGAAGATTTTTTAGATTTTTTTCCTATATGTCTATGAAAAACATGCAAAATCTCAATATACAAACTTTGGACTGCCAGGGGACGGCCATTTTTGATCCCAGAGACTTCATTTGAACAAATTTGATAGTCTAGGCGTTGGCGATCATTTTAAAAGAAAAGCTGTCGAAATCTGTCCAGCGGTTCTTGAGAAGATTTTTTAAGGTTTCGAGCATATATGGTAATGGCGGCCATCTTGGATGTCGTGCTGACCTAATTTTAACAAATCTAAAAAGCACTCATCTAAGAATCATCCATGTGAAGTTTGGTCAAAATTAGCCAAGCGGTTTCTGAGGAGGTCGTTTGAAGTAAAAGTTAACGACGGACGGATGGACGAGTGATCCCAAAAAACTTTGGACCACCGAGGCAGAGCCATTTTTGACCCCTTGGACTTCATTTGAATAATCTTGATAATCTAAGATGGCGATCATTGATAAAGAACAAGAGGTCAATGACCTTGAAGCTCTACTGATTGATTTTGATTTCAGGAAGTAGTCGCTACAGACTTGTTTTTTGAAAATCTATTTTTAACCGTGGCGGCCATCTTGAATTTCAGGCCGACCTGAAATTTTGCTAAGATCAATAAGACATTAAGAGCAACATTCCTGTAAAGTTTCATGAAAATCCGTCTGGTAGTTTCAAAGAAGTAGTCGCTACAAGTTTTCATTATATAACTCTATGTAAACAAAGCAGCCATGTTTAAGGTCAAATCAAAACGATTTTCGACAAGGACCAACATCATGTCATACTGATCATTTTAGAAAAAGTCCCATATCAATATCTCTTATTGTTTTGAAGAAGTAGTCGCTACAAATTTATTTATTTTAAATCTATTTTTAGCTGTGGCGGCCATCTTGAATTTCCGGCCGACCTGAAATTTTTCTAGGATCAACTAGACATCAAGAGCAACATTCCTGTGAAGTTTCATGAACATCTGTCAAGTAGTTTCAGAGGAGTAGTCGCTACAAGTTTTTACTATATAACTCTATGTAACCAAAGATGGCCACTGGCAGCCATGTTTAACGTCGAATCAAAATAATTTTCCACAAGGATCTACATCATGTCATGCTGATCATTTTAGAAAAAGTCCCATATCAATATCACTTATAGTTTTCAAGAAGTAGTCGCTACAAACTTATTTTTTAAAAATCTATTTTTAGCTGTGACGGCCATCTTGAATTTCCGGCCGACCTGAAATTTTGATAGGATCAATAAGACATCAAGAGCAACATTCCTGTAAAGTTTCATGACAATCCGCCAAGTAGTTTCAGAGGAGTAGTCGCTACAAGTTTTTACTATATAACTCTATGTAAACAAAGATGGCCGCTGGCAGCCATGTTTAACGTTGAATCAAAACGATTTTTGACTAGGATCAACATCATGTAATGCTGATCATTTTAGAAAAAGTCCCATATCAATATCACTTATAGTTTTCAAGAAGTAGTCGCTACAAACTTATTTTTTAAAAATCTATTTTTAGCTGTGACGGCCATCTTGAATTTCCGGCCGACCTGAAATTTTTCTAGGATCAATAAGACATCAAGAGCAACATTCCTGTAAAGTTTCATGACAATCCGCCAAGTAGTTTCAGAGAAGTAGTCGCTACAAGTTTTTACTATATAACTCTATGTAAACAAAGATGGCCGCTGGCAGCCATGTTTAACGTTGAATCAAAACGATTTTTGACTAGGATCAACATCATGTCATGCTGATCATTTTAGAAAAAGTCCCATATCAATATCACTTATAGTTTTCAAGAAGAAGTCGCTACAAACTTGTATTTTAAAACTCTATTTTTAGCTTTGGCGGCCATCTTGGATTTCACATCAACATGAATTTTTGCTAGGATCAACTAGACTTTATGGGCAACATTTCTGTAAAGTTTCATGAATATCCATCCAGTAGTTTCAGCTGTGAAGTCGCTACAAATAAAAGTTTACGGACAGACAGACGGACAGACGGACGGACGGACGGACGACGGACGCCGCACCACGGCATAAGCTCTGCTGATCTCTGATCAGTAGAGCTAAAAACTGTCAAAATCTGTTCAGTGGTTCTAGAGCTTTTTTTAAGGTTTCAACCTTTTATGGTAATGGCGAATATCACGTTGACCTAATTTTAACAAACTGGAAGGCCCCTAAAATATATTATTGTCATAACAATAAGACATTTGGAGATTATACAGGCAAATAATTAATGACGAAAAAATCACCAAACTTTATTTTTTTATTAAACTTTTACCAGTTGACCGGTGTCTAGCTTACCTCAATTTATTTTCCTCCTCTTCCCTGTCTCTATCTGGCAGAAAACTTGTATCTACATCTGGATTCATACCTTTATAACAATAACAATAATAATGAAAAGAATCCACATATGGATGCATATCACATGAGGGACATCCAGAAGTAATATACTGATGTAATAACTCCCACTACTAAACCAGTCAAACTTGTCATGGTATAGTGAGCTTTGTCATGGCATAGCTAGTGAGCTTTGTCATGGCATAGATAGTAAGCTTTGTCATGGCACAGTGAGCTTTGTCATGGCATAGATAGCATTGTAATAGTGTAGACGGTGAGTTTTGCCATGGCATAGATAGTGACACAGATAGTGAGCTTTGCCATGGCAGACTGAGCTTTGTCATGGCATAGACAGTGAGTTTGGTCAAGGCATAGTGAGTTTTGGTATGGCAGACAGTGATATTTGTCATGGCATAGATAGTGCACTTTGTCATGGCATAGATAGTGCGCTTTGTCATGGCAAAGAATGAGCTGTTCCATGGCATATACAGTGAGCTTTGTCATGGGATAGACAATGATCTTTGTCATACTAAACCAGTCAAACTTGTCATGGTATAGAAAGCGAGCTTCGTCATGGCATAGGCAGTGAGCTTTGTCATGACATAGTGAGCTTTGTCATAGCAGACAGTGAGCTTTGTCATGGCATAGACAGTGATTTTTTTCAAGGCATATATAGTGAGCTTTGGTATGGCAGACAGTGAGATTAGTCATGGCACAGACAGTGAGCTTTGTTATGGCATAGACAGTGAGCTTTGTCATGGCATATATAGTGAGCTTAGTCATGGTATAGTCAGTGAGCTTTGTCATGGCATATATAGTGAGCTTTGCCATGGCAGACAGTGAGCTTTGTCATGACATAGACAATGAGCTTTGTCATGGCATAGAGAGCATTGTAATAGTGTAGACAGTGAGTTTTGCCATGGCATATATAGTGAGCTTTGTCATGACATAGATAGTAACCTTTGCCATGGCATAGACAGTGAGTTTTGTCGAGGCATAGTGAGCTTTGTTACGACAGACAGTGAGATCTGTCCTGGCATTTATAGTGAGCTTTGTCATGGAATACACAGTGATCTTTGTCATGGTATATACAGGGAGCTTAGTAATGACATAGACAGTGAGCTTTATAATGGCAAATACGGTGAGCTTTGTCATGACATAGACAGTGAGCTTTGTCATGGCATATACTGAGCTTTGTCATGGCATATACAGCTTTGTTATGGCATAGTGAGCATTGTTATGACACAGACAGTGAAATCTGTCATGGCATATATAGTGAGCTTTGACATGGCATTGACAGTGATCTTTGTCATGGTATATACAGTGAGCTTTGTAATGGTATAGAAATATGCAAAATGGGTGTGCAAAATAATTTTCTAAAACGCGTTAGGTGCCATCTTGCAACAAGTGGGTGTCTCTAGGGCAATTCATTTTTATAGATAAAGGTGAAAAAGGTGCATTTTAGACCACAAAATGCATAACTTCACAAGAATAAGGAAATTTGTTTCCTACACCCTTCCATAAATTGCAAAATTTGGAAAAGAAACAAGAGGTCAATGACCTTAAAGCTCTACTGATTGATTTTGATTTCAGGAAGTAGTCGCTACAGACTTGTTTTTTGAAAATCTATTTTTAACCGTGGCGGCCATCTTGAATTTCCGGCCGACCTGAAATTTTGCTCAGATCAATAAGACATTAAAAGCAACATTCCTGTGAATTTTCATGAAAATCCGTCAAGTAGTTTCAGAGAAGTAGTCGCTACAAGTTTTCATTATATAACTCTATGTAAACAAAAATGGCCGCTGGCAGCCATGTTTAATGTCAAATCAAAACGATTTTCGACAAGGACCAACATCATGTCATACTGATCATTTTATATAAGTCCCATATCAATATCTCTTATTGTTTTGAAGAAGTAGTCGCTACAAACTTATTTATTTTAAATCTATTTTTAGCTGTGGCGGCCATCTTGAATTTCCGGCCGACCTGAAATTTTTCTAGGATCAACTAGACATCAAGAGCAACATTCCTGTGAAGTTTCATGAACATCCGTCAAGTAGTTTCAGAGGAGTAGTCGCTACAAGTTTTTACTATATAACTCTATGTAACCAAAGATGGCCACTGGCAGCCATGTTTAACGTCGAATCAAAATAATTTTCCACAAGGATCTACATCATGTCATGCTGATCATTTTAGAAAAAGTCCCATATCAATATCACTTATAGTTTTCAAGAAGTAGTCGCTACAAACTTATTTTTAAAAATCTATTTTTAGCTGTGACGGCCATCTTGAATTTCCGGCCGACCTGAAATTTTTCTAGGATCAATTAGACATCAAGAGCAACATTCCTGTAAAGTTTCATGACAATCCGCCAAGTTGTTTCAGAGAAGTAGTCGCTACAAGTTTTTACTATATAACGCTATGTAAACAAAGATGGCCGCTGCAGCCATGTTTAACGTTGAATCAAAACGATTTTTGACTAGGATCAACATCATGTCATGCTGATCATTTTAGAAAAAGTCCCATATCAATATCACTTATAGTTTTCAAGAAGTAGTCGCTACAAACTTGTATTTTAAAACTCTATTTTTAGCTTTGGCGGCCATCTTGGATTTCACATCAACATGAATTTTTGCTAGGATCAACTAGACTTTATGGGCAACATTTCTGTAAAGTTTCATGAATATCCATCCAGTAGTTTCAGAGGAGAAGTCGCTACAAATAAAAGTTTACGGACAGACGGACGACGGACGCCGCACCACGGCATAAGCTCTGCTGATCTCTGATCAGTAGAGCTAAAAATAGTGACCCTGTGGTTTGAGGAGTATACCTAATCTTTTTTTCTTATTGAGATTGGAATCGTCTGGTTCTTTCTTCACTTCTACTATCGTTTCTTTTTCCTCCTGCTCTTCATCTTCATCAAGATTAAATGACAATGCTGCTATCTGTGATAAATACAAATATAATTAGAGACTAAGTGACAATGCTGCTATCTGTGATAAATACAAATGTAATTAGAGACTAAATGACAATGCTGATATCTGTGATAAATACAAATATAATTAGAGACTAAATGACAATGCTGATATCTGTGATAAATACAAATGTAATTAGAGACTAAATGACAATGCTGATATATGTGATAAATACAAATGTAATTAGAGACTAAATGACAATGCTGATATCTGTGATAAATACAAATATAATTAGAGACTAAATGACAATGCTGATATCTGTGATAAATACAAATGTAAAGACTAAATCTTAATGACAATGCTGCTATCTGCGATAAATACAAATATAATTAGAGACTAAATGACAATGCTGATATCTGTGATAAATACAAATGTAATTAGAGACTAAATGACAATGCTGATATCTGTGATAAATACAAATATAATTAGAGACTAAATGACAATGCTGATATCTGTGATAAATACAAATGTAAAGACTAAATCTTAATGACAATGCTGATATCTGTGATAAATACAAATGTAATTAGAGACTAAATGACAATGCTGATATCTGTGATAAATACAAATATAATTAGAGACTAAATGACAATGCTGATATCTGTGATAAATACAAATGTAAAGACTAAATCATAATGACAATGCTGCTATCTGTGATAAATACAAATGTAATTAAAGACTGAATAACAATGCTTATATCTGTGATAAATACAATTGCAAATACTAAATGACAATGCTGCTATCTGTAATAAATACAAATGTAATTAAGACAATGCTACTATCTGTGATAAATACAAATGTAAAGACTAAATGACAATGATGTTGTGATGAATACAAACGTAATTAAAAACTGAATGACAATGCTGCTATCTGTTATAAATAATCTATAGAAAACCATGTGGGGCCAGTTTTACACCATGACCAAATATTTACGAACTTTATTCTGCATGTGAAAGTTTTCCAAATAAAACAAGAGGCCCAAAAGGCCTGTATCGCTCTACTTGATGTACAGATTTGGTGGAATACAAGTGAAAAATAAAGCTTCTATGCTCTAAAGAAGATGGCCAAAATTACATCGAATCGCTCACCTGATGATCTTTGTAAAGATGAAACATTTCTCAAACAAGCTTATAATTTCGTAACAAAATGAGATCACATAGTCGATGGCGTGTCATCATAGATTACCACACCCGCCTTAAAATGTTCAGGCCCAGTAAGGTCATAGAGTGGGGATCTCAACAGTTTCCAAACTATGACCCAGGGGTTATGTCCCCAGGGGTGGGGATAGACCCCAGGGCAGATGTTGGTTGAATGGTTCTATCCATCTTTTCATGTCCATTACGTATTTATATGGTGATCTCAATGGTTTCCAAGATGTGACCCAAGGACTATTTTCCCAAGGGTAGGGATGGATCCAGGGGTCGATGCTGGTGGGATAGTTGTATCAGTCAGTTCATTCTCAGTAAGTGTATAACTGTGGTCTTAGAGAAGATTTTTTAATTTTTTATTTAAATAAAGTCTATGTAAAACGTGCAAAATCTCCATATACAAACTTTTGACCTCCGCAACACAAATCAATTTAATTTTACGAAGACAAAAAACATAAAATTGATAGTTTAGTCGCTAGCGATCAATTCTAATTTTTTTTTGTCAAAATCAACCCTTCTGGAGATTTTTTCAGATTTTGGTTATTTTTTAGCAATGGTGGCCATCTTGAATGTTGGATCAAAAGAAAATCTTCTGTATGGTCCCAGCCTACCCAGGAGTATCCATGGGAAATTTGAGTGAGTGCTGCTAACAGACGCCAACGCCACCAGACGCAATGCTATAAACCCTGCTGGTCTTTGGCAAGTATAGCTAATAATCATGTCCGACCACTTTTCACCAAAGGGGTTACATTTATAAAACATTCCTTCAGGTTGATCCACCAGTAGATTTTCATAGAATTATATATATGTATATATATGTTTGTATTTTCGAACATGTTGGTCACAATGCTTGAATTGAATTGAGATGATATTTGTTTTTGTGGCCTCGAAGGGAAGTGGTATATAGTAATCGCACCGTCCGTCCGAAACAATCTGTTTCAATCATAACTTTAAAAGTATTGAACTCATGAAACTTCACACAAAAGTTAATCAAAATGAGAAGATGTGTCACATACAAAAACAAAAGGGCCAAGATGGCCCTATAGATATCACCTGAGTACTGGTCCATTATCAAACTTCTTCGAAATCTTATGGTCATATACACGCTGTGCAAGTTTATTTAAGATTGTTCAAGAAATGTGGCCTCTGTTGTGTTAACAACATTGATATAAAGACTATGACAAAGTTTGGTTAAGATCAAATACAAAATGAAGGTGCTAGAGTGTAACCCCTGTGGCATGGCAAAATGTGACTCCAGGGCTACATATAATATATGAGAGCTGTGTGCCTTGTGGTTTCAGAGACTGATGTTTTGTTTTTCCCTATACAAGTCTATGTAAAACATGTGACCCTGGGGCAGGGCCAAATGTGACCCCAGGGTCACCATTTGAATAAACTTGGTAAAGGACCATAAGCTCATAGTATATGCAAAATATTAAACCTCTGGCTCTTGTAGTTTTAGAGGAGCAGATTTTTTTTTTTTTTTACTATATAAATCTATGTAAAACTGTGACGCCCGGGGCAGGGCCAAATTTCAACCCCAGGGTCACCATTTGAACAAACTTGGTGGAGGACCATAAGCTTATAGCAAATGCAAAGTATTAAACCTCTGGCTCTTGCAGTTTCAGAGAAGAAGATTTTTTTAAAGTTTTTCACAAGTCTATGTAAAACTGTGACCCCCGGGGCGGGGCCAAATTTGACACCAGGGTCACCAGTTGAACAAACTTGGAAGAGGACCATAAGCTTTTAGCAAATTCAAAATATTAAACATCTGGCTCTTGCAGTTCCATAGACGAAGATTTTTTTAAGTTTTTCGCTATACAAGTCTATGTAAAACTGTGACCCCCGGGGCAGGGCCAAATGTGACCCCAGGGTCACCATTTGAACAAACTTGGTAAAGGACCATAATCGTATAGTAAATGCAAAATATTAAACCTCTGGCTCGTGTAGTTTCAGAGAACATTTTTGATTTTTTTCCCTATATAAATCTATGTAAAACTGTGACCCCCGAGGCGGGGCCAAATTAGACCCCCAAGGTCACCATTTGAACAAACTTAGTGGAGGACCATAAGCTGATGCTACATGTAATACATGAAAGCTCTGTGCCTTGTGGTTTCAGAGAAGAAGATTTTTTAAAAAGAAATCCTATATAAGTCTATGAAAAACATGCAAAATCTCAATTCGAAGAGTGACTTGAGCCTTCGGCTCAGGTGATCTAAAATGAGGCCCAAGACAACTAGGCTTGGTACTGATCATTCCTGCCAAGTTTCACTGAAATACAGCCAGGGGTTCAGGAAAACTAGTCCGGATACAGTTTGTGTATTGGGTGCCAAAACTCTTTAGGGGCCAAAATCATTCAACTGGAAAACAGTGATGATATGCTCAACTTGGCTTCGTACTGATCATCCCTACCAAGTTTTGTTGAAAACCGGTGTTGTATACATGCTGTTCTCAGCATATTATCACTTTCATATATCTTTAATAAATGGTATAATTATTTGGATAAGGCGTTACGCTAAATAATTCTTGCATCCAGCTTGGGAATGGCCAAGTGATTGGCAGGTGGTCATTTGTATATTTGTGAGAAATCTACTGACCTGATTGAGAATATACTATTAATGTGGATGCAAGGCACATGAGATTTAGTAAGAACTGGGATTTGAAACACTGAACATCTAATTTAACACCGTTATACTTCCCAAACATATATATATTTCACTTTGGAAATTAAAAGTAAATTAACAAGAGCATCAAGAATTGAACGACAATCGATAGTCCCCCACCGGCCCAGACAAGCATTTTCCAGACATTTCCTATGATGGAGGTCAAAGATCAAGGTCAAGATGACTTTATTTTGGTAAACACCGCTATCCCAAGATGTATTCACATACCAAGTTTGGTATATCTAAGTGTTATAGTATTGAAAATATGGTCCGGACAAGCATTTTCTATGACAGCGGTCACAGGTTAAGGTCAAGGTCACAGTGATCTTATTTTGGTACATGACACACAGCTATCCCAAGGTGTTATAGTATTGAAAATATGGTCCAGACAAGCATTTTCTATGACAGAGGTCACAGGTCAAGGTCACATTGACCTTATTTTGGTACGCGACACACCGTTATCCCAAGATGTATTCACATACCAAGTTTGGTATCTGTAAGTGTTGTAGTATTGAAAATACGGTCTGGACAAGCATTTTCTATGACAGTGGTCACAGGTCAAGGTAAATGTGTCCTTATTTTGGTACGCGACACACCGCTATCCCAAGATGTATCCACATACCAAGTTTGGTATCTCTAAGTGTTATAGTATTGAAAATACGTTCGAGACAAGCCTTTTCTATGACACAGTCACAGGTCAAGGTCACAATGACCTTATTTTGGTAAGCGACACACCGCTATCCCAAATGTATCCACATACCAAGTTTGGTATCTCTAAGTGTTATAGTATTGAAAATACGATCCAGACAAGCATTTTCTATGACAAAGGTCACAGGTCAAGGTCAAGGCGACAATGACCTTATTTTGGTACGCGACACACCGCTATCCCAAGTTGTATTCACAAGTTTGATATCTCTAAGTGTTATAGTATTGAAAATACTGTCTGGACAAGCATTTTCTATGACAGAGGTCACAGGTCAAGGTCAAGGTCACAGTGATCTTGTTTGGTACGCGACACACCGCTATCCCAAGATGTATCCACATACCAAGTTTGGTATCTCTAAGTGTTATAGTACTGAAAACACGGTCCGGACAAGCATTTTCTACGACAGAGTTCACAGGTCAAGATCAGTGTCACAATGACCTTATTTTGGTACGCGACACACCATTATCCCAAGATGCATTCACATACCAAGTTTGATATCTCTAAGTGTTATAGTATTGAAAATAGGGTCTGGACAAGCATTTTCTATGACAGAGGTCACAGGTCAAGGTCACAGTGACCTTATTTTGGTACGCGACACACCACTATCCCAAGATGTATCCACATACCAAGTTTGGTATCTCGAAGTCTTATAGTATTGAAAAAATGGCCCGGACAAGCATTCGGAAGGACGGACGGAAGGACAGGGTGCAAACCTATAGCTGACCCCTCCCCCCACAGGACCGGTGGGGGACTAATAAATGTGACTTTATAATGACTTTATCCCCAATCATTTCATGGTGGAGAATCTGAACGATATTTATCATACATGGAGACTTTTTAAATTCTTTGTCTAATTCATTTGATTTTTCTGGACAAATTACTTAAACGAACCAGAATCACCCGATATTAGTGCGGATTATCGTCTCGTCGATCCAAGAACATTAAGCCCCGTGCCACCAATCTTCGAAGAGGACACAGTGAAACTAATAATGGATAAACTTCATGTGAAAAAGTTTCTTTGACGCAAACAATTTATAAATGCGTTCGAGGCATATTCGGTGCTTCAGAAATTAGAGGACGGTTGCAGAAAGATTGCCGCCTTCCAACTACACCTCGAAGGGCCAGCCCTTATCTAGTTTACGTGCCTGGACAATGGTATTAAGCGTGAATGGTGTACAGTTCAGGAGGCATTTGCCGCCAGATTCATAAGTGCCGACAACCAACCGTTCTTGATGGTAGAAAGTGAACGGTTTCAAAACTCGACACTCGGATCTGGACTATTTATTGAGGACTATTAGTCAAGTTATTGAAAAGGGCAGAATGATTAGTAACAAGAGGCCCAAGAGGGCCTGTGGATGCTCTACTGGCTCAAGATAAAGTTTATGTATAAGCGGCCATAAGTCTTTCAAAAATCATTCAACCAGAACATGGCAATGACAGGTGCAACTAGGCTTAGTACTGATCATCCCCACCAAGATTCGCTGAAATCTGGCAAAGAGTTCAGAAGAGACTAATCTGGACAAAGTTTGTGTATTAAAACATTAAAAGGCCATAACTCTGCCAAAAATCATTCAACCGAAATATGGGGATGATATGCACAACTAGGCTTGATACTGATCATCCTTGTCAGGTTTCGTCTATATCCAGCTAGGGGTTCAGGAGAACTAGCCCGGAAAAAAATTGTGGTATCAAAATCCTTTAAAGGGCCATAACTCTGCCAAATATCTGTAAACCAGAATGTGACGATGAACATGCACAACTAGGCTTGGTGCTGATCATCCCTGCAAAGTTTCATTGAAATCTGGCGAGGGGTTCAGGAGAAGTAGATCAGACAAAGTTTGAGTATTAAAACCTTTAAAGGGCCATAATTCTGCCAAAAAAATCATTCAACCGGAATACGGCAATGATTTACACAACTAGGCATGGAATTGATCATCCCTAAAAAGCTTCGTTTAAATCCGGCCAGGGGTTCAGAAGAACTAGTCAGAACAAAGTTTGTGTATTAAAACATTTAAAGGGCCATAACTCCGCCAAAAATCATTCAACCGGATCACGGCGATGATTTGCACAACTAGACATAGGATCGATCATCCCTTAAAAGTTTCGTTTAATCCGGCCAGGGGTTCAGGAGAACTAGTCGGAACAAAGTTTGTTTATTAAAGCCTTTAAAGGGCTATAACTCCGCCAAAATCATTCAACTGGAACACGGTGACTATATACAACTAGGCTTGGTACTAATCATCCCTGCAAAGTTTCAATGAAATCCGGCCAAATAAAGGCCCTTTTGTCTTAATGAGGCCAAGATATAGCATATTTCAGAAAATCAAGGGTCATGACTCCGATGTAAATGGTCCAATCTGGATGGTTTTCGAACTTGTCCAAGCTTTCATTGATATTAACAATCTGGTAAAGTTTCTTAAAGCTTGGATGAAAGATGAAGGCCCTATCGTCTTAACGAGGCAAAATATAGGAATTTTAACTAAATCAAGAGCCATAACTCCACTGTTACTAGTCCGATCTGGCTGGTTTTCGAACTTGACCAAGCTTTCATTGATATTAACAATCTAGTAAAGTTTCATAAATATCGCATTAAAAATGAAGGCCCTATTATCTTAACGAGGTAAAATATAGAATTTTTAACTAAATCAAGGGCCATAACTCATCTGTTACTGGTCCGATCTGTCTGGTTTTCGAAACTGTCTGAGCTGTAATTGATATAAACAATCAGGTAAATTTTTGTAAAGATCAGATGAAAGATGAAGGCCCTATCGAATTAACGAGGCAATATATAGCATTTTTAACTAAATCAAGGGCCACAACTCTGTTGTTGCTGGTCCGATCTGGCTGGTCTTAGAAATTGCCTGAGCTTTCATTTATATAAACAATCTGGTAAAGTTTGGTAAAGATCGAAAGAAAGATAAAGGCCCTATCGTCTTAACCAGGCAAAATATAGCATTTTTAACTAAGAGCCATAACTCCGCTGTTAATGGTCCGATCTAGCTGGTTTTCGAACTTGTCCGAGCTTTCATTTATATAAACAATCCGGTAAACTTTGGTAAAGATTGGATGAAAGATGAAGGCCCTATCGTCTTAATGAGGCAAAATATAGCATTTTTAACTAAATCAAGGGCAATAATTCCGCTGTTAATGGTCCGATCTAGCTGGTTTTCGAACTTGTTCGAGCTTTCATTGATATTAACAATCGGTGCAATTTGGTAAAGATCAAATAATAAATGAAGGTGCTAGAGTGTTCACAAGGTTTCATATGGCATTTTTCAGCAAAACAAGGGCCATAACTCCGGTGAAATTATTTCGATCTCGCCAGTTTTCAAACTTGTCCGAGCTTTCATTGATATAAAGACACTGGCAAAGTTAAGTAAAGGTCCAATTAATATTGAAGGCCCTGGAGTGTTCACAAGGCAGAAAACAGCATTTTTCAGAAAAAAACAAGGGCCATAACTCCGGTGTTACTGATCCAATTTAGCTGATTTTCTAACTTGTTTGAGCTTTCATTGGTATTAACAATCTGTGCAAGTTTGGTAACGATCAAATAATAAATGAATGTGCTAGAGCGTTCACGAGGCAGAAAATGGCATTTTTCAGAAAAAACAAGGGCCATAACTCTGGCGTTACTGACCCAATTTAGCTGATTTTCGAACTTGTCCAAGCTATCAGTGGTATTAACAATCTGTGCAAGTTTGGTAACGATCAAATAATAAATGAAGGTGTTAGAGCCTTCACAAGGCAGAAAATAGCAATTTTCAGAAAAAACAAGAGCCATAACTCCGGTGTTACTGATCCGATTTGGCTGGTTTTCAAACTTGTTCGAGCTTTCATTGATATTAACAATCTATGCAAGTTTAGTAAAGATCAAATAATAAATGAAGGTGCTAGAGTGTTCACAAGGCTTAATATGGCATTTTTCAGCAAAACATAACTCCGGTGAAATTGATCCGATCCGGCTGGTTTTCGAACTTGTCCGAGCTTTCATTGATATAAAGACACTGGCAAAGTTTCGTAAAGATTCGATTAATAATGAAGGCCATAGAGTGTTCACAAGGCAAAATTTAACAGACGGACGGGCGACGGACAACTCGCCATCCCATAAGCTCTGCTGGCCGAACAGCTAAAAACCCACAGGAAATTCTCCTAAAGTTCATAAGTGGGTTCCCTCAGCAGTTGGCGTTCTTCGTCCAAGCTGGAAATCTAAGGGAAGTACAACATGCCCTACTCTCTGCCAAGATGGGAGAGGCATACGGATACCGGAATGTTAACGCTCCAGTTCAAACAGCCAATGCTGCAGGTTTTACCGAAACTAATCAGATGGACAAATTGGAGAGAAAAGTTGATATGATGTGTGAACGATTACAAAATCTAAGTCCGGGAGACCAAGATGCCAAGCGTTTGAAGGGACATTCCAGACAATCACGGGAGGTTGTCTGTCATTCGTCGCGGGAGTGGCCATGTGAAACGCGTGTGCAATTGGATGCGGGGCCAGAGCCATCCAGACGTTCAGTGCGAAGGACTGCTTCAACTTTAATTCTGGGATTTCGGGAAACCAAAGCCAGGGGACACAGGAAGCGGACCCTTGGGAGGGAGACAATAGGAAAACGCGTCAGGAGTTCACCACCAACACGGGCAAACAAACAAACTATTTCACCGGCCAGAGGTTAAGGAAAACTAGTTTGTACAAAGTTAGTGTATTAAAACATTTAAAGGGCCATAACTTGACCAAACAAGAGGTCAATGACCTTGAAGCTCTACTGATAGATTTTGATAGCTAGATCAGCATTCCTGTGAAGTTTCATAAAAATCTGTCAAGTAGTTTCGGAGGAGTAGTTGCTACAAGTTGAAGTTTTTACTATATAACTCTAGGTAAACAAAGATGGCCACTGGCAGCCATGTTTAATGTTGAATCAAAATAATTTTTCGACAAGGATCAACATCTTGTCATGCTGATCATTTTAGAAAATGTCCCATATCAATATCACTTACAGTTTTTTCAAGAAGTAGTCGCTACAAACTTGTTTTTAAAAATTTATGTTTAGCCGTGGTGACCATCTTGAATTTCCGGCCGACCTAAAATTTTGCTAGGATCAACTAGACATCAAGAGCAACATTCCTATGAAGTTTCATAAAAATTCGTCAAGTAGTTTCAGAGGAGTAGTCGCTACAAGTTTTTACTATATAAATCTATGTAAACAACGATGGCTGCTAGTGGCCATGTTTAAAGTCGCATCGAAATAAATTTCGACAAGGATCAACATCATGTCATGCTGATCATTTTAGAAGACGTCCCATGTCAATATTACTTATAGTTTTCAAGAAATAGTCGCTACAAATTTATTTATTTTAAATCTATTTTTAGCCATGGTGGCCATCTTGAATTTCCGGCCAGCCTGAAATTCTTTTAGGATCAACTAGACATCAAGCACAACATTCCTGTGAAGTTTCAGGAACATCCGTCAAGTAGTTTCAGAGGAGTAGTCGCTACAAGTTTTTACTACACACATGTATATAACTCTATGTAAACAAAAATGGCCACTGGCAGCCATGTTTAAAGTCGAATCAAAATAATTTCGACTAGGATCAACATCATGTCATGCTGATCATTTTAGAAAAAGTCCCATATCAATATCACTTATAGTTTTCAAAAAGGAGTCACTACAAACTTGTTTTTTGAAAATCTATTTTTAGCCGTGGTGGCCATCTTGAATTTCCGGCCGACCTGAAGTTTTGCTAGGATCAATTAGACATCAAGAGCAACATTCGTGTGAAGTTTCATGAAAATCCGTCCAGTAGTTTCAGAGGAGTAGTCGCTACAAGTTTTCATTATATAACACTATGTAAACAAAGATGTCCGCTGGCAGCCATGTTTAACGTCAAATCAAATAATTTTCGACAAGGATCAACATCATGTCATACTGATCATTTTAGGAAAAGACGCATATCAATATCACTTATAGTTTTCAAAAAGTAGTCGCTACAAACTTGTTTTTAGAAAAATTATTTTAAGCTGTGGCGGCCATCTTGAATTATGGCCGACCTGAAATTTTGCTAGGATCAATTAGACATCAAGAGCAACATTCCTGTGAAGTTTCATGAAAATCCTTCAAGTAGTTTCAGAGGAGTAGTCGCTACAAGTTTTCATTATATAACTCTATGTAAACAAAGATGACCGCTGACAGCCATGTTTAACATCGAATCAAAACGATTTTTGACAAGGACCAACATCATGCCATGCTGATCATTTTAGAAAAAGTCCCATATCAATATCACTTATAGTTTTCAAGAAGTAGTCGCTACAAACTTGTTTCTGAAAATCTATTTTTAGCCGTGGCGGCCATCTTGAATTTCTGGCCGACCTGAAGTTTTGCTACGATCAATTAGACATCAAGAGCAACATTCCTGTGAAGTTTCATGAAAATCCGTCAAGTAGTTTCAGAGAAGTAGTCGCTACAAGTTTTCATTATATAACACTATGTAAACAAAGATGGCCGCTGGCAGCCATGATTAACGTCGAATCAAAAGGATTTTCGACAAGGACCAACATTATGTCATGCTGATCATTTTAGAAAAGTCCCATATATATCAATATCACTTAAAAGTTTTCAAGAAGATGTCGCTACAAACTTGTTTTTTAAAAATCTATTTTTAGATTTGGTGGCCATCTTGGATTTCACATCAACATGAATTTTAGCTAGGATCAACTAGATTTCATGGGCAACATTTCTGTAAAGTTTCATGAAAATCCATTCATTAGTTTCAGAGGAGTAGTCGCTCCAAAAAAAAGTTTACGGATGGAGAGACAGACAGACGGACGACGCACCACGGCATAAGCTCAGCTGATCTCTGATCAGTAGAGCTAAAAATCCTTGACGGGTTCTCGGTGTTTATAAAAGAACTAAAATCTATAGACTGAGTTACGCCCTTTGTGCTTTATATTAGATACGGATTATATTACATAGTGACGGCTAACTGCAACTCACTTGGTGTGCCTATACTGGAGGAAAATTAGAAACCCAACAAGAGCTCGCCAAAAAAAAGTCGCATTTTTCAACAACAACGTAAAACGGCGCGTAAAATAGTCAACACAGACGTCTAACTCTTATCAAAATAGTAATAACCTTTCTCATGCAAAGATTTACATCCGTTTAGCTAAAATAATGACTTTGTAACTCCGTTATTCTAAACAGAATAAGCCCAGGATACGTACATGTAAACAACATTACATTGTCATCTGTTTTCGAGCATTGAAACCAGGCCATTTATTTTGAGTATGCCATGCCAAAAAAAATCAGAATGATTACAGTGTCATCCGTTTTTTCCATCATGGGTAAATTTACATGCTTGCTTGATTGATTGGTTTCACGATGCACCAACACATAAAAAGTTCATATGTCATCCATCAAAGGAAAGCTCCCTCTCCATTTACATCAAGATAAAAATTATGCAAAGTGAGCCAACAACATCCTCACTCCCATGTTCTGACAGTTCATCTCATTTAAGTGGAAGGAGACACTGTGGTCTTATTCTACATTGGATGTAAACTTTGGATGGTACCACCAACATGGTACCACAGGGGGGCGTAATTAACCAATGAACATGAAAATTGAATTGGGTTTTACGGCGCACAAACCAGTGGCACAAACACAGTTTATATAAATTACTCGATTCTATTGATTCTAGAATTATATTAACAAAAGAATCTTAATGATAAGAAAGTTATACAAATATTTAATCAGAATTTTTGTATAAAATTCTGCTAAAGTGGCTAAAAAGGCTAAGCCAAAAGTGGCTAAACAAAAATCCAATTGGCTAAAGAAAATTGAGGTGATTTAGCCAAAGTGGCTAAACAATTTTTGGTCAAATGAAGAGCCCAGAATGTCATTGGCCCAGCAGCTTTAAACTATTTTTTAGTTTCCTTAACAATGGGTAGACTTACCTATAATCTGAGCCTTCTCTGACCGTACCAGCCCTTTTTTTATGATTTTGATATTTCTTAATGGCTGTGTACGGTCAGATGAACTCCTATAGTAAAACACGGGGATCTCCGCCCCCGCGAGGGAGAGGTGCTACCAACGGCATCTGCGGCGTCACGTCGAATGTTTACCATAATTTAGACAAACTAATCGATTAATTAATGTTTAATACACCAAGCTGCAGTGATAAAACTGCATCTTTATCGATTGTAGTCTCCCAAACAAACATTTGTTTTGAAGTACTGAAATGTTTCCAATATCCGATACAACTCTAGTAAGCTTATTATAACACATATTTTGGTTCATAGAGGTAAATAAATATACTGATAACCGTTTTAGATGCATGAAATGTTAATTCAATGTATACTTACCTCAATATATTGACCTAAAACCAAGAGGGTAGCTCGTAGCTCCTATCCCTTGCGGGTGTGGAGATCCCCAATGATTTTACTATAGGAGTTCCTCTGACCGTACACAGCCAGAAGAAATATCAAAATCTTAAAAAATGTCTCATATGGTCAGAGAAGGCTCGGATTAACTTACCTAATGCATTTGGTGAGCTTTATGTTTGTTAAATTAACAAAGAATACCTTCATTTTTTCTGACCGCTTCTTGTCTTCCCTCTGTTTGTCTACAAGTCTACTCTGGGCATCTTTCTTGGCCAGTTGTTTCTCCCTTGCCTTTACTACATCATCTTGTTTGGCTTTCATCTCGGTCAACGTTACCAACCCTATCAAAAAAAGGTAAAATCAGATTTTAGGCAAAGTAAGGTAGACACATGTATTGGGCAATTTAGTAAGGTTGACACATGTCTTTGGCAAAGCTATGTAGAAACATGTATTGGGCAAAGTTAGTCTTAAAAGACAGAAATCTACTGTAAGAAATGATTATTTAGCGTTCTTTTTTTAGCGGACATCTTGAATTAGCACATGGAGAACGTCCGCTAATAGCACTAAAATAAGATGTCCGCTAAAAAAAGAAAGATTTTCTTACCAAAAGTCACCTATTTTCTCCGAAATCCTTCAACACACAATGATTGTGAATGATTATACTTAGTTTGTAGTTCTTTAGATTAGTATTTTCTAATTCAACGAGAAGAGTACTCATTCAATATATACTGCAGTTAACAAAAGAATATAATGTCATAATTAAATTAATGGTACAAAGCTGTAGCACATTACATAAATTAATTGTCTGTGTACAGTTATTCTGGTGTGTCGGCAACTTTCGTGGTTATTATCGGATTAATTCGCCAACACTGTTTTACCAATAGACTCTAATAGGAGTTTTCGGGACTTCTTAATTACTGTTCTGGCAACACCTTTCACAATGTCTGAATCATATTTTCAATGGGTTTGGTTTTGCCGTGTTTATAAGATGTGTTCACTCAGAAATGAAAACGCCATTATACAAAACAATTCTGTTGACAGCCTGAAGGCATGATTAACAAAGAAAAGCAACTGAATCCACTGCGTCGACCGATCGGGAATAATCGGAAATTGCCGAAATTCTGCGGAGCAAGGGAGAGCACTAACTTACAAGAGCTGTCGGAGAACAGCGCAGCTGAACTATTAGATTTTTAAGAGAATAATAAATTATATAGCCAGTATATACCATCAGAAAACATGGCTAAAACAATCTGGGGGTGGGGTTGGGGGTTGGGGGGTGGGGCAGGTACAGAAACTCGGGTCAATATAAAATTATTGTTAAAATCTCATATAAATTATAGTAAAAGTTTGGGCAGGGTGTGAACATACCGATAGCTATATGTGTAGGTAAGGGGGTGTAACATAGGGGTGAACAACACAGAAATATGTAAAAACAAGAGGTCAATGACCTTGAAGCTCTACTGATAGATTTTTGATAGCTACGTCAACATTCCTGTGAAGTTGCATGAAAATCCATCAAGTAGTTACATAGGAGTAGTCGCTACAAGTTTTCATTATATAACTCTATGTAAACAAAGATGGCCGCTGGCGGCCATGTTTAATGTCAAATCAAAATAATTTTTGACAAGGATCAACATCATGTCATACTGATCATTTCAGAAAAAGTCCCATATCAATATCACTTATAGTTTTCAAGAAGTAGTCGCTACAAACTTGAATTTGAAAATCTATTTTTAGCCATGGTGGCCATATTGAATTTCCGGCTGACCTGAAATTTTTCTAGGATCAATTAGACATCAAGAGCAACATTCCTGTAAAGTTTCATGAAAATCCGTAGAGTAGTTACAGAGGAGTAGTCGTTACAAATTGTTTGTAGATAACTCTATGTAAACAAAGATGGCCGCTGACAGCCATGTTTAACATTGAATCAAAACGATTTTTGACAAGGACCAACACATGACATGCTGATCATTTTAGAAAAAGTCCCATATCAATATCACTTATAGTTTTCAAGAAGTAGTCGCCATAAACTTGTTTTTTGAAAATCTATTTTTAGCCGTGGCAGCCATCTTGAATTTCCGGCCGACCTGAAGTTTTGCTAGGATCAATTAGACATCAAGAGCAACATTCGTGTGAAGTTTCATGAAAATCCGTCAAGTAGTTTCAGAGGAGTAGTCGCTACAAGCTAAAAACAAGAGGTCAATGACCTTGAAGCTCTACTGATTGATTTTGATTTCAGGAAGTAGTCACTACAAACTTGTTTTTTGAAAATCTATTTTTAGCCGTGGTGGCCATCTTGAATTTCCGGCCGACCTGAAATTTTGCTAGGATCAATTAGACATCAAGAGCAAATTCCTGTGAAGTTTCATGAAAATCCGTCAAGTAGTTTCAGAGGAGTAGTCGCTACAAGTTTTCATTATATAACTCTATGTAACCAAAGATGGCCGCTGACAGCCATGTTTAACATCGAATCAAAATAATGTTCGACTCGGATCAACATCATGTCATGCTGATCATTTTAGAAAAAGTCCCATATCAATATCACTTATACTTTTCAAGAAGTAGTCGCTACAAACTTTTATTTTAAAACTCTATTTTTAGCTTTGGCGGCCATCTTGGATTTCACATCAACATGAATTTTTGCTAGGATCAATTGAATGTTGTTTAACGGCTCATCAACACAGTATATGTTATTTAGAGCCGTCCCAGAGAGAGGGGAAGGATACATAGGAATCCGGGAACCTGCCCTACTCTTATTATCGAATAGATTTCTATGGTTCTTTTAACGTGCTCGGAGGATAGACCGATACACGGGACCGCCCGGTTTACGTCCCCATCCGACGGACGAGGCTAAGGGAACGTGTCTTGCCCAAGAACACACCGACGGAACTCAGTGGCACCACATCAACTAGACTTTATGGGCAACATTTCTGTAAAGTTTCATGAATATCCATCCAGTAGTTTCAGAAGAGTTGTCGCTACAAATAAAAGTTTACGGACAGACAGACGGAGGGACAGACGGACGACGGATGCCGCACCACGGCATAAGCTCTGCTGATCTCTGATCAGTCGAGCTTAAAATAAACATATATGAGTTTCGAGTGGGGGAGGGAGGGGGAATGTGGGCGGGGGAGGGGGAATGGGGGCGGGCCTAGTGGGGGGGGGGGGGATAACATAGCTACATGTGTAAGATCTGTGAGTGTGGGGTGGGGGGGTGGGGGGGGGTGGGGGGGGTGGGGGGGGTGGAACATAGCTATATATGTTTAACAATTGACCAAAACAACACAGAAATATGTAAAAAATATATATATATCGAGTGGAGTGGGGGTGGGTGGGGGGGAACATAGCTATATATGTGTAAGAATTGACCAAAACAACACAGAAATATGTAAAGAAACATAATAAATGAGTAAATGGGAAATGCGGGATGCACGGTGTGTGTGTGTGGGGGGGGGGGGGGGGGGGGGGGGGGGGGGGGGGCAATCTGTAAGAATTGACCAAAACAATACAGAAATATGTAAAAAAAATAAAAATGAGCCGAGGGGGGGGGGGAGTGAGGGGGAAGGGAGAGGGGAGTGAGGCGTCGGTATGGGGAGGTGGGGGTGAGGGGGCAACATAGCTATATGTGTAAAAATTGGCCAAAACAACACAGAAATATGTAAAAGAAAAAGAAGAGGAGAGCCGGAGAGAAGGGAGCCCATGCCCCTATATGTAAAAATTGGCCAAAACAACACAGAAATATGTAAAAGAAAAAGAAGAGGAGAGCCGGAGAGGAGGGAGCCCATGCCCCAATATGGGTGAAGTATGAATAAAATGCATAATGGGATTATGCTATAAGAAAACCCAAACCAAATTTATAGATATACAACAGGTTACATGTAAACCTAGATCTGCCTTTATTGCACATGTTATGGGCCATGCATGGGAGCCCAGAATTTGCAGAAGACAAAATTACTTATGCAACCCTTTACAACATACTATAAAGAAACCAATTCCAAAATTTATTTGATCTAGGAAAAGAAATGTTAAGAGATATAGATCTGTAAACACAGCTTAAACGTAAAATTTGATGTGAAATAGACACATTTTAAGGGCTATCATAATTTGGGTTCCATTGGAGCCCATGGGTTACAGGAACTAAAATTGCTTATGCAGCCCTTAAGATAATGTTATCAGGAAGCCCATGGCCAAATCTGTTTGTGCTAGGATAAGAAATGTAAGAGAAAAAGACTTGTGAACACAGCTTACACGCACAAACCTTGATGTGGGACGCCAACGCCGACACCGGGTTGATTACATAAGCTCTCTTATTCTTCAAATAGTCGAGCTAAAAATGGAGTCTATGGACGAGCGCCAATTCATCATTGCGGTTATATGACCGCAACCAGCGAAAACTGTCTACTGCGCTAAATTTTGACTAATCTAAATAATCATTTCTTACAGTATTTTGCAAAAGAACATAGAATGTACTGGGCCATCTTAGGTAGAAACATGTATTGGACAAAGTTAGTCATAAAGATAGTAACATGCATTTAGCAAAATTATGTAGAATGTATTGGGCAAACTAATGCAGTAACATGTATTGGGCAAACTAATGCAGTAACAGGTATTGGGCAAACTAATGCAGTAACAGGTATTGGGCAAACTAATGCAGTAACAGGTATTGGGCAAACTAATGTAGTAACAGGTATTGGGCAAACTAATGCAGTAACAGGTATTGGGCAAACTCATGCAGTAACAGGTATTGGGCAAACTAATGCAGAAACAGGTATTGAGAAAACTAATGCAGTAACAGGTATTGGGTAAGGTGGTATTGGGTAAGGTAATGTAGAAACATAAATTGGGTAAAGGAAGAAATTTGAAATCGGCAAAGTATGCATTTGGCTAAGTAAGGTAGAAACATGTATTGGGAAACAGCTCATGAGAAGAAGCTGTTTTAAAGATTTTTCTGTTTTCAGTAATGGCAGCCATATTTGGTGCCGGATCAGGACAATTTGTATAAATCTGAGAGAGGAC